>JACEIK010001484.1:199736-226954 GCA_018107945.1 Datura stramonium | reverse complement strand
ATATTTGAGTGTTTAATTGCCCGTTAAAGCTAAATTTAAATACCTATTTATGTATTATGCCTAAAAAAATCATAATTATATGACAATCTATAAAATTCACCTCAAAATACACTTATTTATTTTTCTAAAATCATGGCTAAATATTTAACTTTTAAAAAATAGCATTAAAAAAAAACACTTTCAACTTCTTAAAAAACTTATTCAAACAAGCTATGAGTAATATTTTTACCAGTGTTAAGTATAGATTTAGGTATCAGTTTAGTTTAAATGCTGTAAACCCCATAGGCCGCAGACTCGTGAGTTCTCCCCTCTCATCAACTCCCTGTTATCAGTCTCCACAAAATCAGAAATAGTTCAAGTGAGCAGAAAGAAGTGAACCCACTGTTTGCCATTATTTTTCTGGTAGGTTAATTTCATCTTTTGGCAATTGTTATGCAAACCCCAACTGCACGTTTTGTAGCATAACATACCGAAAATTTGATTTTTGTTGAGATTTTCTCTCCTTGATTATTTAAAATCAAGTGGAGAAAGTGAAATCATGTTTCCATAACAAAGAATTGACTTATCGTTGTTTCCTATAGTGAATATGTATCAAAGACACAAACTTTAACAAGGGTTGTCACCCATATAAAAAATTTTGGGTTTGGATACTGTAATTGGTACTTTCTCCATCAATGTGATTTCATTAGTAGTTTATTGAGTGTTTTAGTTTCAGTATTTTCATTTCAGTTGATGGTGTATACAAACTCTTTTGTTTCAATTTTCTGTAAATGTGACTGATGTTAATTCTGGTACTGGTGGTTTGATGTATGGGCTAATGTTGATTTTATATGTGATCCTATAGGATGGATGTTGCAGAGCCTTCTCCCTCATCGCAGATTTTAGTAAGAGAGCCAGAAGGTTTCTTTATTTGGAATGGACCACCTTTCCCGAGCGGTGAACCAGATGTCAAGCTGGATAGGGTTCCTTGTACCAGCGCAAAGTTCAGTGATGATGGGTCCAAACTTATGGTTACAAAATCAGACTCCATAATTAGCATCTTTGATTGCAAAACCTTGAGAGAGATTAGGTCCTTTGATGTCCCAAACGTCCTTGCAGCTGTCATCTCTCCTGGTGGGACTTATCTTCAGACCTTCCAGAAATGTTTATCTCCTCAGCATAAGAATGTAGTCTTGTGGAAGATAGAAAATGGTGAATCTGTTTACCGACTCTTCCATAAAAATATGACTAAAGTTACATGGTAATTTTTCTTGTGCTTTGGCTGTCAATGTGGAAATTGATGCTCATAATTTTGTAGTATTTTATTCATTTGGACTCTGCTTTCTTCAGGCCTTCCATTCGTTTTAGCTCTGACGAAGCTGTTGCATGTCGATTGGCAACAAATGAGATCCAATTTTTTGATCCTAGGGATTTCAATGAGGGAGTCATTAATCGTCTTCGAGTTCCTGGGGTTGCTGCATTGGAGCTTTCTAAGGCCCCTGGATTGTATGTGGCTGCATTTGTTCCAGAATCCAAGGTCTATTTTGCAGTTCAGGAAGAAAATTGTTGGTTTTTTTTTTAATTATCAACTTAAAACATCCATGTATTACCCTCTTGATCGATAAATGTGCATTTCGATGTGCTTTCTGACTCATTGAAGTGCACCCCATCCTTAATATTTTCTATAAATGCAGTTTTTTTTTTCCAGAAGTTGTCCAAACTCTTAATGTAAGAAAAGTTACACTTCTAGGCCATGGGAATATATGACAAGTTTTCATAATGAATCCTGTATGGGAGGCACATAGTAAACCAGATATCCATGAGCTGTCTTGCAGGTTTTTAAAGATTGCATTTCCGAACAGCACAGTACATCATGTTTTTTGTAGTGAAATCTGTGGGGAAGCCACAGGATAGTAGTCAACTAATTGAATCTAAGAAATTGCATGAATATTTTGGAATTTTTTGGCATACTAATATCCAAAAACCAATATGAAAGGACAGGAGTAAGCAAAGACTAAAATACTTCCTTAATTTGATCACTTCCGTGCAATCAGATTACCACACAACACAAAATTCTTCAAGTGTATTGTGCTTGGGCTGCCAGTTCTCAGTGTTCCCAATTAACCTTTTGGAAATTAATGTATGCAGGGAATGCCAGCCAGTGTTCAAATATATGGTTGTGGAAAGGACTTACAAAGTCAAGCTGTTGCTCGACGTAGCTTCTTCCGGTGCTCAACTGTGCAACTGAGCTGGAACTCTGGTTCAACAGGGCTCCTAGTGGTGGTCCAATCAGATGTTGATAAAACAAACACGAGCTACTATGGAGAATCAAATTTGAGCTACTTGACTACTGATGGGACCCATGAAGGGTTTGTGCGTCTTAGTATGTTTTTTCCTCTTCTTACTCTTCAGCGAAAGTGAAAGTTAGGTGTTGAATGAGTGAACTTGCAATTTAGTGATCCTTGATATGTTGCAGGTAAAGAAGGCCCTGTTCATGATGTTCAGTGGTCCTATTCGGGTAAAGAATTTGCAGTTGTTTATGGATGTATCCTTTACTAAACCCCAATCGTAAGGCT
This sequence comes from Datura stramonium, assembly GCA_018107945.1. NCBI lineage: Eukaryota > Viridiplantae > Streptophyta > Magnoliopsida > Solanales > Solanaceae > Datura > Datura stramonium. The sequence goes on along the minus strand of JACEIK010001484.1, from coordinate 224,399 downwards.
TGTGAAATTGTTACCAAGAAATGAAAAGAAAACCTTAGAGAAAAAGGAGAAAAAGAAGAGTGTGAAAAGAGTCCATGTAAATATAACACTCTTCATGAAAAACCATACAAGTTCAAGACAAGAATATCTGTAGAATTGTTTCAAAGTTTGAAATTGGATGCAACTTCTTTCTAAACAAGATAAAAGTATTAATATATACACACTTATGACTAGTTTCCAAAACTTAGAGCTTGGTTCTTCCATTATTCTCTGTTCCTAGTGTTCCTGATTTTTTTTTAATTATTCCTTTTTAAACCTTATATCTCAGTTAAGGGAAATGCATAGTAAAAAAGTGAAATAACTGTTAAATGTCGGAAGACATCTAGCATGCATATTCTTTTTGTTCTTCAACTACAGTGGAGGTCTAAGGTCAGATGCATTAGATCATTTGGTTTTTATATACTCAACCAACATGTCCTCTGACCCCACAAAGGTAAGGGTAAGGTCTTCGTACATCCTACTTCCCCAATCCCCACTTGTGTGATTTCACTAGGTATGTTGTTGCTAACAAATATGTGCTCTGTTGATTGAGGGTCTAACTTTAGTCCTATCAAAGGAGCTCTTAGTTCCTCCCTCGAGTGGATCTGTTCAAGATTAATCTGCAGCTAGTGTCCGCCTCCAAAGGGGTAACATAGTTGTCAAAGAGCTAGAGTGATAAACCTTGGGAACCAAGGCTGTGAATCCTAGCAGAAATGACACTAGGTGAATTCTTTCCATCTGCCTAACCCTTGGTGGATAGAGTTACTTGGTACCTATGCTCTACCTAACCCTTGGTGGGTAGAGTTACTTGGTACCTATGCTTGTCAGAAGTAGTAATAAAGTGCGCAAGATAGCCTTGACTTCACTTTAAAAAAAAAGGAAGAAAAATATACAACTAGCATTTCAATATTTTCTCTTGAATCCGTTGTTTCATATATTTTCTGGATGTTGCTGCCATTCCTTAAATCACTTAGTTATGCCTGCTAAGGCCACAGTGTTTGACAAGAAGTGCAATCCTCTACTTGAGCTTGGAGTAGGGCCATACAACACTATCAGATGGAATTCGCTGGGAAACTGTATCCTTTATTTAGAAAAGACATTGTTTTCTAATTTGTGATCATTGGTTCTGGTTGGTCATTATAAAAAATCATATAAGGGCTCGTTCAGCCTGTTATTTTATTTCTGCAATTTGCAGTTACTGCTTTTGTTTGCCTTGATCTTGTCCTACAGTTATATGCTTGGCAGGCTTTGGTAACTTACCAGGAGACATGGTATGCATATTTAGATGATTATCCTATTGAGAAGTCAGAAAAGTCAATAACTCTGTATATCTGTTTCAAAATCACAGCTTGCTATTACTTATCAAAAAAGATGACTTTTGACAAATAGACTAGATATAAATGATGTGCCAAAGTTGCCCTTAATACCAACAATTAAATGAGAGATGGAAAGTGTTCGACGTGTCCCCTCAATCTTTATTTCTTCTAATAAAAAAATCAATTTTTGTATCAAGTGGTGCCACAAGTCGTGTTAATAAGACTAAAATAGTGATGTTAACGTTGAATACTTCCAAATATGGGAAAGTGTCAATCTTTTTGAGATAGACTAAAAAGGAACTAATGTAGGCACAATCTTTGATAAAATGGCCTACTTTTCTTGGTACCCATACGATTATCGGTGGTCCTTTCGATCATCGAAACTAACCCAATGGAAGATGCCATTTATTTTGCGATAGGTTTCAAAGCTTTTGGCTTAAAGAAAACCTCCGGGACAGAATGGTATGAATGGACTGAACGAAGTAGAAACGCTATTAGAAGGACATCTTTTAGTGAAAAAACGATGGAATGGATAGTACAAATCCTAATAGAGGCATCCAAGGTGAAAGGTAATATGGCGAAGAGATGGAAGTCAGAGGTTCTGTTAGAGATCTTCTGTGCACACAACTTCAGTAAGTTAGGACAATACATCAGCTTGATCAATGTGAGGGGAAAAAGGAGATCGGTGTTGATTATCCCTGAGTTGACCTTCAACTCAGGATGGGGGGACACTGCAAAAAAAGTGTTGAGGTTCATCAACTTCCACAAGAGGAAGAACAACATCGAGGAGTATAAACTAGCAGGTAGCTCAATCCCATATGCAGAGGCGGTCAGAAGCTTTAAAATGGAGAGCATGGGAAGTATTGAGAAAGATGCAGGATATGACTCAAAGGGGGAGTAATAAGCATGAATGGCCCCATAAAAAACCATAATGAAGTGTTAAAGAGGAGTTTGGTGGGTAAATTTAATACTGCAACAACCCTTTCAGAGGTTAGGAGGTGGGCTAGTAGTCTCTAGAAACAGGCCCATGACTTAAACATCTACGGGATGGGAAATGGTAACTTTCTATTTGAATTTGCATCCAAACTGACGGCAGAGCTAGTGATGGTAGGGGTCTGGATCTGGATGAAATCTCCAATAAAGATACAATGGTGGAATCCAAAGATTGGCACTGTAGATGAGAAAGATAGCCCCAAATCAATGTGGGCCAGAATAGTGGGAATCCCTCTACACCTATGGACCCAGAAAATTTTTAGAATCATAGGTCACCCACTGTGGAGGGTGGGTGGTGATAGAGGAAGAAACTAAGCTGAGAAATCATCTGAAATGGGCAAGGATTAGAATATGCAGGGATGGGAGTTATATTCCTAAGGTGGTGACGTTAGAAAGTTGCGGTCTTGTCTACTCCATGCAAATTTGTGTGGAAGCTTTGGTGAGGGTGGCTGTCGGAGAAGGAAGATCCTAGAGTCTTTTACCCAGCAGTCCTTTGCAGATGATCCAACGGATAAAGAAGTGAATGGTGGGTTGGATAGTTTGCATAAGGAAAAGCTAGAAGGGGTACCACGTGACTCTGCAGAGGCACGTGGGACCAGTCGAGACATCAAACTAAAAAGGTGGACCGGACTGGATCTACTAAGGGTAAGGGGAAAAGCATAGGCCCAAACTCTTCTTTTTTTGGGCCAAAGTCCAACAAAGTAGGCTGAGAACTCATTGAGAACAGAGGTAGAAACACGTGAGGCACACGGGGGGACACTTAAAGGTTTAAGTGCTCTTAAAGCTTTGGCGTTACAATTCTTGGAAGCTTACAAAGATTGGGAAAATGCCTTGAAAGATATTGTGGGCAGAGGATGGGGAGAGAGTCTCTGAGGGGAGAAACAAATATGCAAGGTTGGGAAGTTGCTTGGAATGAGGGAAATCAAGACATATCTGGAGATCTAGCTGATGAGAACACTGTAGCAGAACCAAGCCAAAACACAGCAGATTTGCAACTCCTATAGATACACGATGTCGAACTTGTAGCGACAAAAATCCAATAGGATAGGCAGAATTGGGGCAGAGACGTCGAGTTGCGTAAACGTACATTTAATGGAACTGAGTAAAACTTATGGGGTAGCTCTAGAGGGCTATGAGAAAGAGACAAGCACTACCCGTACAACTCGATGAGAGAAAGGCAGAAATGGAGAAAAAGACACAAGACAGAGCCGTGGCAACACCTAGAAGCAGGGGTATTGAAAAAAATGAACTTAAGAATTTGCAATCTAGTCTCAGTGAAGAGGTAGAGAGAGTCAGAAATAGAGGGAGGGTTCTTAGCCTAACCTTTAAATGAAAGTCAAGCTATTAACATGAAACGTAAGGGACTTAACAAGTCAACCAATAGAAACCTTGTTAAGTGCTCCTTACAGAAGTGGAAGACGGATGTGTACTGTCTTCAAGAGACAATAATAAATAAGGGGTGGAGGATGTTGCATACAATTGTGGTTATGCAGATGGATGAGATGCGGAAACATTGAAGCTGATGGAAGTAGGGGGGGTTATATTGGTTAGTGGGACAATAGAATCTGCAATGGTACAAGGGTTGAAACAGGTAATCATTCTATTACTACTTACAGGATTGAGTCTGTGCAAAATTCCTTTACTTGGTTTCTCACGGGGGTGTATGCACCCCACACTAGAAGGGAAAAGTTAGAATGTTGGGAGGAAATAGCAACAATGAAGGAATTGTGTGAAGGGCCTTGGATCACATGCGTGGACTTTAATACAGCTAGATACATGGGGAAAGGAGAGTCTGCAACAGGATCTCTAATGTCATGACTGTGGATAGAGGATATGGAGCTCCATAATCCGTGCAATAATGGAGGGAATTTTACATGGTTCAAGGGTATGAACCGCCAAAGTGCTGTGAGATTATATAGATTCTTATACTCTATCGAATGGGAGGAAATCTTTAAAAGTATCAGGCAAAGGACACTGCCCAAAGTAACATCTGATCACAGTTCCATCCTACTTGAATGTGGGAAATGGGAACAAAAATCTTCATATTTTAAGTTTGTAAACTGGTGGCTCAAGGTGGAAGGATTCAATGAAATGATCCAAGGGTTTGGAATGACCTTGTGGTTGATGGATGTCCATACTACAAATTTAGCATCAGGTCAAGATGTTGAAGCAAAAGCTTAAAAATTGGAATAAGGTAACCTTTAATGAAGCAACAAATAGAAAGAACAATCTGCTAAATAGACTGGCTGAAATTGATAAAGCTCAAGATGAGACAGAACTATCTGAAGAAGAAATGATGACAAGAGCAACAATACTAGTAGAATTGGAAGATCTGACTAAACATGAGGTAAGTTGGAGGCAAAAATGTAGAGTGTTGTGGCTGAAACAAGGAGACAACAATACAAAATTATTCCAAAGAATTGCAACAGCTCACAAAAGGTACAACACTATTGATAGGTTGGTGGTAACATGGGAGGAAATTGAGGAAACTGAATACATTAAGGAGGCAATGATAGATTTCTACACCAAGTTATATTCATAAACTGAAACCTGGAGACCTTCCTTTGAATTGGTGGATTGCCCTAAAGTATCATTGGAGGAAAAAGAGTGGCTGCAAAGGCCATTCACAGAGGTAGAAGTGATGCAAATTGCCAGTTTGATGGGTATAAAGCACCAGGGCCTGATGGATTTACTATGGATTTTTTCAAAGCATGCTGGAAAATTCTGAAGGTAGATTTGATGCGAACTATTCAGAACTTCCATCACAATGAATTCTTTGAGAAATCATTCAGTGCTACTCTCGTAGCATTAATACCAAAGCTACCGGGAACAGAGGAGCTAAAAGATATCAGACGAATTAGATTGATAAGAGGAGTTTACAAGATCATCTCTAAGCTGATAACAGAGGGAATTGATCACAAAGAGATTGAAAATTGTTATAGGTAAATTGGTGGATGAACACCAACTTACGTTCTTGAAAGGGAGGCAAATTATGAATGCTGCTTTGTTGGCTAATGAGCTAGTTGACTCCAGGGTGAAAAAAAAGAATCCAAGCATCTTGTGCAAGCTTGACATTGAGAAGGCATATGACTATGTCAATTGACATTTTCTTTTCAAAATTCTAAAGGATATGGGCTTTGGCAGTAAATGAATTAATTAGATAAGATTTTGTATATCCACTATGAGATTCTCCATCATTATAAATAGAGGCACCAAAGGTTTTTTCCAGTCCCATAGGGGACTCAGGTAGGAACAGGTCATTATAGAAACCGACTCTATGGCCATGGTTTAGATTTTGGAAGTGAGATGGGATATCCCTTGGTGTGTGGCGTTGGAGGTCAATACAATTAATGGGCTGAGAAGCGTTTTGTCAGTAAGACTACAATATTCCTTCGGGGAAGGAAATACTCTTGCTGATTATTTTTCTAATTTGGCTTTTATTTTTGCAGGTGATTTTCAAATTCATCATGTTCAAGACATTCCAAGGGAAGGCAAGAGAATATTAAACATGGACAAAATGGACACACCTTAGATTAGAAGAAGAATCTTAGCCATTTGATCACAACATATGCATATTACTATATCATAAGAAGCTAAAACAAGTTGAAATTAAGGCACTCTTCATACATTTCCTATAGTCTGAAGAAATTTTGGTTGATGTGAGTATTCGCACCTAGTGACAGCTCCGGAGTATTCAGGGATACCACATCAGGACATAGGATGGAAGGAGGATACCAATATTTGACTCCGTTATAGCTACTCGTGTAATCTACACATTTTGTTTAAAGGTTGAAGAAGCTTCAGTTAGTGTTTTTATTCCCCTAATCCAGAGGACTGATGGTGGTATCAACCTTAATAGAGGTTCAGCCCATTGAATTCTGGAAAGGGGGAGCAGTTGCATTAAGGAAGTGAGTTGGGGTAACTTATCTTGAGGGTAGTCTTGCTCATCTAGACGATTTCCAGGCTAACAGTGGGCGTAGGTGAGCAGTAGATCTTCTGGACTGTGTACAAAGACATAAGCTTTAGGTAGTTATTTTAGAGGATTTGCTTGGGAAAAAGGTTGTGATAGAAAAGAATCGAAGGAACTCACTAACCTGGTTCAAATCCGACCTTGAACGAGCTCTTAGTCATTGGAGAAACAGACCGGACCTAATGTTTTGGTGGTCCCGTCGAGTGGATGTCGGAGCTGTGCAAAGCGGAGCTCGGAGTGTGACTTGGTTTCTAGTATTTTGCAGCTACAGAATCAGGGATTTAGATGATCTAGTCAGTGGCATATACATGCAGATTCATTAGCGAGTCTTGAATGGGAAGGGACACAGAGATGAAGAGGAGCTCTAGAGCCGGTGTTGTCTGAAAAAGCATCTGGAATTTACCTTGGGCTTCTTACACTTTTGATTTGCTTTGGTTATTTTTTGATTGGGAGTGGGCCAGTTTGGCTTTGTTTGTGCCGATTTTTTTAATTAATAAAAGGGCCTTGAGCTGTATCCATTTTAATTTAAAAAAAAAGAAAGATATCCTATGTCACCCTTTTTATTTTTGCTAGCCATGGAGGGTCTGTATCACATGTTTAGAAAAGTAAAGGCAAATGGGTGGATGAAGGGCTTCAGTACTCAACCTAATGGGGGAGGCATTAGGCGTTAGAAATTACCCACCTCTTTTGTGTTGATGATGCTCTAGTTTTCTGTGAAGCAGAGTTGTCACAGATCAGACATTCAAGCACAATGTTAACAATTTTTGAAGGAATCTTTGGTTTACATGTTAACTGGCTCAAGAGTTCCCTTTTCCCAATCAATCGAGTAAATAATTTGCTAGCCTTAGTTGAGATTTTAGGCTGTCAAGTGGATGTATTGCCCACAAGATACCTTGAAATGCCTCTGGGGCAAAGAACAAGGAATTGGAGATATGGAATGAGGTGATAGAGAGAAGTGTGAAGAAACTTGCAAGGTGGAAAAGTCAATATTTATCATTAGGAGGGAGACTGACTTTAGTCAAATCGGTGTTGGATGGTCTACCTACATACATGATGAGTTTATTTCCAATTCCCAAAAGTACTGAAAAAAGAATCAACCAACTGAGAAGATCTTCTTATGGAAAGAAAATAGGGAGAAGAGAGGATGTAACCTGGTAGAATAGGATGTCCCAACACTCAGTATAAGTCAAGGTGGATTGGGTTTAAAAAATCTTAGCATTCAAAATAGTTATCTATTGCAGAAATGGTTATGGAGATTTTGCACATAAGACATGATTATCTGGAGGAGTGATGAGGTACATCACTGAGAAGTATTGATTGACTAGCTAGTGGACAACTGAGGAGGTTATGGGGACTTATGGGTGTAGTGTTTGGAAACCTATTAGAAGATTGTGGACACAATTCAACAACATATTTATCAAAGTGAGAGATGGAATGAGGACTAACTTCTGGAATGAAGTTTGGGTAGGTGAAGTCAACATGAGAAGCCTCTTTCCTCAATTATACATCTTAAGCCTACAAAAGAATGCAACTGTTTCACAGATATGGAGCCAACAAGGATGGAACCTGATTTTCCGGAGTGCTCTCAATGACCAGAAACTGAGAGAGTTGCAAGCCTGAAGCAGATACTAAATTTATTTCCAGGTATATGCTTGTGACCAGACAAGCTAGTGAGTCTTTACTATTAAATTCTGTTAGTGGAACAACAACTTCAATCAACCAATGACAACCGTATGGCCTTGGAAGCTAATCTGGAAGGTCAGAAGTCCATTAAAAGTTTCTTGTTTTGCTTGGCTGGTGACTAGAAGAGCCTGTTTAACTCATGAGGTGTTACAAAGAAGAGGCGTATAGATTTGCGCAAGATGTTTTATGTGTGACCATGAAGCAGAGGTTTATAACCAACTATTTCTTACATTGCAAAACAATTGCAAATCTGTGGAACATGTTCTTATGTATATTAGGGTTAAGTTGGGTAATGCCAACGTCTACTCTGGATTTGTTGAGCAACTAGGAAGGAATTGGAAATAGAGGAAAATGTGAAGATTGGTGGAAGAGCATTCAGTATGCATCTGGTGGACCATATGGAAGGAAAGAAATGCCAGAGGTTTTGATTGACAAAGCAGCAGCATACAGAAGATTAAATGAAATGTATTAGTCTTCTTTTTTCCGGTGTAAACAATATATGATAAGGGAGACAATAGGTATAGTAGATTTTATAGGAAACTTGTAAATCTGTTGTAGCCCTCATAGTGGGTGTTCCTACCATCAGTGGGATGTAAGTTTCCATCCTCTGGGTGATGTTTTTGTGAATATACAATAACCCTTATCTCAAAAAAGGAACTAATATCACTTAAAATATTGTTGAGGAAGTGGAATACTTAGATTTAAGTGCTGAATAGAACACAAATTGATTAGTGCTGCAGTGCTGCACCAAATAGTGAAAAATCTCTTAGAAATTCAAAATAGAAAATATCTCTTTTGTTTCAATTCTTTTTCTAGGTTCCTTTAGCTGCAGAGAAAAATAGAGAATGAAGAGGAAAAAAATCCAAGACAGAAGAAAGAACCAACAATTTGAAAGCCCACACATCAGAGAAAAACAGAGAAAGAAAAAGAGAGAAAATAGAAAAAGAGGAGGGGAGAAGAAGAACAGAGAAAAAATAGAAAAAGAGGAGAGAGAAAGATAAGAACTTACCTTGAAGAGAGTAGCAGGTAGCAGCACTGCAGTAGTCGGCTCGCAGCAGCAGCATGAGTGAAGAGGAGAGAGGGCGAGGCTCGCAACAAAGAATGGCAGTAGTAGTCTGAAAGAAGAAGAGAGAATTGTAGCAGAGGAAGGAGAGAACCCCAGCAGTTCGACATAAGAGGAGAAGTTCGATATGAGAAGTCATAATATTTTTAATAAATTAACCCTAGAAGTGCGTAAATTTTTATATAAATTTTGAAATAACCTCGCTTAAGCGCGCTTTTGTCGCTTTTATCCAATGCCTCGCTTCTCGCTTCAGTCATAAAAGTGCTCGCTTAATTCTCGTCGCCTAGCTTCAGGTCTTAAAAGTGCAGCAGCTGCATGTCACTGCGCTTCACTACTTTTAACAACACTGCACTTGACTATCTACTAACCTTCTATCCTAGTTCTCGACCTCCATACTTTCCTATCTAGGGTTTGTCCTCAGTAAGCTGAAGTTGTGCCAAGTTTTATCTAATCAACTCCCCCAGTTCTTTTTTGGCCTACTTCTACCTCTCCTAACTCCTACTACAGCCAATCTCTCACACCTCCTAACTGGTGCATTTGCGCACCTCCTCTTCACATGCCAGAACAATGTCAACCTCACTTCCTTCTTCTTGTCTGCCACGGAGGTAATTCCTACCTTGCCTCGTATAATTTCATTCTTAATTATATCTCTCCTAGTATGCTCACACAGCCATCTGGGCATCCTCATCTTTGCTACCCTCATTTTCTGAATGTGGGCATTCTTGATTGGCCAACACTCTGCCCCGTACATCAATGTTGGTCTAACCACCCCTCTATAGAACTTACCTTTAAGCCTTGGCAACACACTCTTATCACACAGTATCCCGGAGGCGAGCCTCCATTTCACCCACCCCGTACCAATACAATGTGCAACATCATCGTCAATCTCCCCGTCTCGTTGGATTATGGACCCAAGATATTTGAAACTCTCTCTTGGGTATGACTTGGGCACAGTGTTATCAATAGAGAAAAGCACAGAAAAGCTCTAAGGTCTGTCGGAGCTTTAAGCGCAAACCGCAATTAAAGCGTGGGCTTTAATGAGAAAAGGCGCAAATGGAGAAAACATACAAATATATATATGTTTAGTCAAAGACTAATAATTATAAGCACGGATAACAAATATATGGACAAAGAAATTGAATTTTTTTTAGGATAAAATGAAATATCAATTGTTTAGTGTCGCCTCCTCAGGAAACACTCATTTTCAAGGAAAGTTTGTCTTAGAGCCTTGATGATGACACTAAAGCGCACATTATGCGAGGCGAAGCGCTCAAGGTGTTTTGAGCCTCGCTTCAGGGCTTAAGCGTGCCTTTGACAACACTGCTTGGGCGTCGATCTTCACTTCCACCTGCACCTCATGCGTTACGTCACTGAACTTGCACTCGAGGTACTCTATTTTAGTCCCGCTTAACCTGAAACCTTTAGACTCTAGGACTTGTCTCCAAACTTTCATCCTATCGTTAATTCCATTGCGTATCTCGTCAATCAATACTATGTCATTCGTGAATAACATACACCATGACGCCTCCCCTCGAATATGCTGTGTCAATGTGTCCATCACTAGAGCAAATGTGAATGGGCTAAGCACGGATCCCTAATGCAGCCCCATCACAACTGGGAAGTGTTTGGAGTCACCTCCCATTGTTCTAACCCGGGTCTTGGCTCTATCATACGTATTCTTAATTGCCCTAATATAAGCCACTTGTACACCTCTAGACTCCAAACATCTCCAAAGGACCTGCATGGTGACTTTATCATATGCCTTTTTTAGGTCAATGAATACCATGTCAAAGTCTCTCTTCCTATCTTTATATTGCTCCATCGATCTCGTTACTAGATGAATGATATCTATAACTAATCGCCCTGACATGAATCTGAGTTGGTTTTCAGAGATAGACACACCCCTCCTGATGCTCATCTTGACCATCCTCTCCCAACTTTCGTAGTGTGACTTAGTAGCTTGATACCCCTATAGTTGCAATTCTGAATATCACCCTCGTTCTTGCACAATAGATCCACTTTTTCTCCTATATCTCACATGACATCAAAGTTTTTGTTAAAAATTGCTTTGCATCTACCAACGATTTGAGAAGTCTCGTCATGAGGGGAAGTCCCACATGACTATGGGGAGATCCAACTCCATATGCTCAGTGTGTGTATTCAGACAATTATGTGAATTTATAGCTTTCATGGGAGTTGGCACTTATTTCAAACCTAACCAATTTTGACCACCTGAACCCTAACTTTGTGAGGCTTGAACAAGTTTGTTTTTTGTTTTAAATTCATTTGAGATTTAATCTAATATTCTGATTCACTAGGGTTGACTACATGCGCCTCATCCCATCCGTCTTTCAGATTTTTCCAGTGGTTTTGACTAGTTTATTATAACAATGTCTTTCACTGACAAAGATCTTACTGTACACCCACTTTAATAAGATTATCCAGCACATACGGCTCAATTCTAAACGACGACAATCTTCACTGGTTTTTCAATTGTTATCTAGTTTGGTGAGTTGTCTTGTCAAATAGAATATCCTGGTGATTTTTATGGCAAAAAGATGTTCAAAGATCTCGCTCTGACAGCTTTAGCTCAATTCGTTCTCTTGGTATGTTCATCAATTTCCAACCTTTTCCTTGGACTTTTTGGCCTCCAACTATGTCATATGAATTTGAGAATTTTTGTCAAAATAAGATATGGTAGTTTATGTGGCATCCAAGGGTGAGGCCTAGTAGCCAACAAAATGAGTGCAAACCTTGGAAAGCAAGGTTCAAATCTTGGCAGAAGCAAGAAACACTAGGTGATGACTTCCCATCTACCTAAGCATTGATGGAAGAATTACCTGGTATCTATGTTGGCAAGTAGCAGGTCGATGGAATAGTCAAGGTTTGCGCAAGCTAGCCTAAATACCATCACTATCCGAAATGAAAGATATGGTGATTTATGTGGTTAGATAGTTTCTTTTATCTGTCTAATGCTTGTAATTTTAGTTGTTCAAATTGGTAAACTATTACCTATGTCTTTAGTCCTCGATTCTTGTTTTTGGATTGTTGGCTCTGCAGCTTCTGGTCATATTCGTGGTAATTAACCACTCTTTTCTGCTATTATATCCTTTTTCTCACTTTCTCTCTTTAGTCGCATTGGTCAATGAATTCTAACCCATGGCAATTTGAATAGGCCAAGCTACCCTTTCCCTACTTGAATTTGATTCAGTTCTTGATGTTCTTGGTTGTCCTTTTAATCACATATATTAATTAGTCGCTTATCCTAAACACTTTAACTATCTAACACTATTTACATAAACTATCTAACAGATTGTTTGTGGGTGTTTATTGGATATGGGTATGTGTGAGTATTTGGTATGAGTAGCTGTAGGTTTTGCTAATTCTTATTATAGTTTGAATAATCGGCATAAGATATCCATACTCATATTGCACCCGTTCGACATGGGTATATCTAGTCAAATGAAAATGTTTGCAAGTACATTCTAGTGATAATGTCGTGGACCATCTTCCTGGTTCTATCTCAAAGTCACCTCTATTTTTTAGTTGACCACGGATCAGTTACCGACATCTAATCCATTTTGGTTGGTGCAATGTTGAGTTAAATCTTTCTTACTTTCACATATGAATCGTTAATAAAGAGCACAGGTTTGGCATTTAGAACATGTAAGGTTCAAAAATGTTCTTCCTGAAAAAATTTATTTACTCAGCTTGACATGTTTTGTAGGTTATCATGAAGTCCATGACTGGACCTTCATTGCCATAACTGCCCACAAAGGTCTTGTTAGGATGTTTAGAGAAGGATCGAGTCCCCGGATGATGAACAGGAAAATCTAAATCAATTGATTTCGACTTTCCCTTGCCTTTGCTCGAATTCCTAGATCGACCTATTTTGTATGTAAATTCAGCTCGTTAAAGGGAAGCGGAAACCTTTGAGTTCAACGGAAGAGAGAACTCTGATCTCTTGTTTTTGATTAAAATACGACTTGCTGTTTTATTCCTCAAATCCCTCTTTAAATAGGGAGTCTTTACTGCAATAGGAAGTCTAATCCTTATGAAACTAGGAAAAGCAAATCCTATTCTAGAATAATAATGATAGCTAAACCTAGCCTTATGAAGCTAGGAAACATAAATCCTGTCGTGGAATAATAAAGAAAGCTACTAAAATAATAAGTAAATACTTAAATTAATTGGCTTCCCTTCGGGCATACGTCTTACCCACAAACTCATCCACAACAGGTCTTCTCTAGAGGTAGAACTTGCCTCATCTTTTGGCAAGTGCAGCGTGCCTGCACCTTGACCTTCATTTATGCTATAATTATTTGAACAAATTAAAATATTGTATTGCCATGTCTACCTGGAGGCTTAGAAAATTTCTATTAAATCTTAGTTGATTCATTAAGTGATGCTTGCCTGTGATCTTGAATTACAAGTTTCTTCTTCTTATTTAGCTTAGCTCTTAAGTGATTTGTCATGATTTCAGTCATTCTGGGACTACAAGGAAAAGAGGCAGCTTGGAGTTACAAGGGCTGAATGGTCAGTGACAAGTGAATGGTCTCCTGATGGTCGGTACTTTTTGACTGCCACGACAGCTCCTCGCCTTCAAGTTGATAATGGGTATGACCCATGCATATGTTTTGCTGATTTAGTTGTTGCATAAAATGTGCTTTGGCTAAAGGGTGACTTGGAGAATCTAATGTACTAAATTTCAGTTTGTAGCTTGCGATGATACAACAATTTAATGTGTCACAGTTGGTGCATTTTGCTTCATTTTATAATATATTTTGAATATCTTGATGACTGTCTAGACCACTTAACTTCTTTCAATCTATTGCTTTAATAGTATTATAAATCTTGAATCTGGTTGTCAACTTTTCTGTGCTGATGTTGATCCACCGTTAGGTTTAATATCAATTGCTATAGCAATTATCATCTATCTTTCTTACTAAAAGTTGGATCTATTGAATTATGTCCCTAATGTAAACTGCATGAACTTATGATCTTGTTGAAAGCCTTCAGTGATTCTAAAGGTATGAGAAGCTAGTGGATAGGGATCATGCTTAGTGTTGCCTTTGTTGGAACGAAAGAAAGTGTACTGCCAGGTTTATGCAGGCAGATATATTGGGAAACTTCATTAATTAAATACATGATAGCTAATGGTCCTTTTCATATTTTTGAAGGGTTAAAATCTTTCACCCCAATGGAACTTTGTACTTCAAGAAGATGTTTGATAAATTGTATCAGGTTAACAGTCTTGCTTATGTTCTTCTCTTTTCTGGTCCCAAACCAATTTGATCTGCCTGCTTACTTCTTTGTTCACTCCTCTGACAGGTTGATTGGAAGCCAGAGTCGGTTGAAAAATTTGGTGCAATTGAAGACCTTGTCAAGGCAGTTAGCTCGGTTGAAATAGATGAAGCTAAAGCGCCAGGTTCCTCCTGTTTAAATCTTTTAACATTAATGCCCATTTACTTGTAATAATTGTACCTGAAACCAAAATATCTTTCTAGGGAAAGGATCAAAAGCCAGCCAGGCCATTCCAAAAGCTGCTCAGGCCGTTCCAAAAGCTACACCTGCCAATCCTCCTGCAGCAAAACCTGCTGCTTATCGACCACCTCATGCCAAGGTTGCTGCTGCAGTTCAAGCAGAGGTATGATTGGGATACTTTATTGAGTACTTATAACTTTTTTCTTTTGACAAATCAAGGTGTATTCATTGATAAGAGCTGGTTTAGCTTTAGCAAATACTTATACCTTACCATGATTGCTATTCAATCTGAGAATTCTCTATGAAATTTGTTGCTTTTGACAACATTCTTAAACAATATACTTTCTTCAGCGTTTTGAACGTCATGCCTGGGTAGTTTTTACTTTTCATTTCCCAATGGAGAATACTGACGTTATGAGTATGCCATTACAATGTCTAAACTACATTATATAAATGGTGTGCTAGGTTTCAAATATGATGAGTTATTCACTAGTAAGTTTTCTGCACAGCCATTATTTTTGTGAAGTCAACTGACCTTTTATACAGCAACTATAAGATTTACGAAGTTGGTTTCCTTATAAAAACTCCTCCTGTAATTTTATATTGTAGCAAAGTTTCAAGAAAGTAAACGTTTTTTTTCATGGTTTTGCTATTGTCAAGATATTCTTTTTTCGAGAAGGAATATCTTTTGAGAAGGATCGTCAAGATATTCTCCCCCTACAACTTGACTTGTGACATTTACCCCCTCTTTGGAGTTAACATTATCCTCATAATGGTTTATGCCATATCAATTTTCAATTGGATTTTATGGATGGTGAAGAATAAGTAAAAAGTAAAAAGGCAGTCCGAAATGCATGTTTAATTTCTTGAATGAAGAGGCCATGGTCTACCTTCTGTGTGAATCCTATTTCTGGCTCCTTTAAGACATGCAGTTGACTGAATTCCGAAAGAATCTTAAAGTCCTCCCTCGAATATGAATAGCTCTTGGAGTCTATAAATTTCATATGGTTTAGTTTGATAGCAATCAATCTGTATAGAATAAACGGATATTAGGTATGTACTGTAATCCATTAAAGATAATCTTTATCTTTCCTTCTTTTCTTTCATATGTTCCTGTAAGTGTAAAGCCAAATTTGGTAATTCAGTTTATTACTGGCCATTCTTGATAGGCAACTCATTTTCCTTGAGAAACCTTTGCCTTAGCATAGTTAAGATGCCTTGATAACTCAACATAGTACTGTACAATTGTGTCAGCATTAGGATAGTCCCTCAACTTTCTTATTTGCTTCTTTTGTTATCCATAAAACTGCAAATTCGACCTATCGTGAATCTTGTTGACCCTAGTTCTTTTGTTTTGGTTTCTGTTCTTTTGTATTTTTTTTGTTTCATTGTTTTGTTGTTTTTATTTGTTTGTTTCTTGCATGCTCTCAAATACTCCCCCATGCACCCAACAGAAGTAAAAATCACTCTTTTTGGATGTCCGGCATTAGACTTGTTTCTGACCCTGCACTTGGCAAAATTGGTTTTTGACAACCTGTGAACCTAGAACTGATGTAGCTTAAGTTTGGATCTTCATGTATTAAATATAAGGAAGGAGGTATCTTAATAAAAAATACAAGGAAGGAGGTTTCTTGCTTTTTGGACCCGGAAGGTATGACAGAAAGAGCAGGTGAAGGTTCTCTGGGGGCGTACTTTGTATATAGACAGTCCATTAGGCTTTGATAATGGACTGTCTCATGGTGGATTTCTGGATATAGGAGTGATTATCTGATATATAGAGAAAAAATAGATAAATGACTTCAATAACAAGCATATAACTGTTTGTAGGAGAAAAGGAAAATGAGATAACAAAGCTGAGGTTGGACAATCTATAGTTTCGGGGAGAAAATGTACAAGTTGTGAATCTAATCGTAACTCATGTTCACTATTTAACTAAAAACAGACGGTACTCATAGGTGGGGCTGAATGGCTTGAACTCATCAAATATTAGAATTTTGGCACTTCTTGCTTGACCTTTCCTCTTCTTCTTGCCCTTGCAAGATAATCCTGAACTTTTCAAATGTGTTCTCGCTTACTGATCTCTACCCCATTTGGATTAGAAAAGCTTTGGAAGGTTTACTGAACTGAAAAGTCTGCTTTTCTGAATGAACTGTTCTTTTTAGAATTTGGATAAAAAATACTTGGAGCTAGGAATTCACAGAGAATAATATAGATTTTCTCTGTGAACATTTCTTCACAAGCTAATCCCAACACACAACTTTTGCACAAAACAAAAAAATTTAAACTGCATTATGATATAGTTATCTTTACATGAAACACTGTGATGATAAACACGCAATGTGGTAATGCCATGATGGTTTACTAGCTCCTTTCAGAATGTCATAATTCATATAACTGTCATCTGAAGTTTCATCCATGCATTATTTCAAGTTATGTCTGAGGCTTTCCCCTTTAGTTTGTATGACTAATGTGCTGACAGTAAGCATCTTTTTCATTTTGACAGTTATTTGGAGGAAGTTCTTCAGGGTAAGCTGCGAAATATGTTTTCATACTTTTTAAGCTTTCACAAAATATTTCGTATGTTAAAACCATTGAGTGGCTACACGTCTATTCCGTGTTTCACATGAATATAGGGAGCTGAGCAAGAATGCATTGAAAAACAAGAAAAAGCGGGAGAAACAAAGGGAGAAAAAGCAAGCTGAGGCTGCTTCTGCAACCGGCGGTTCATGATCAGAGGCAACTCTCACGAACCGCTGTCTTGACATGCATGAGGGGGTCTAAAGCAATAAGAGGTTTTCATGCAGCATAATACTTCCCGGAGATTTATTTGATTTGGTTTAATATTGTCGAAAATATGGAGAACTGCATTATAAATAGCAAATTTTGATTCATATATTTGTTTTCTACTGTAGTTTTCAGCACCTGTGCTAGAGCCTAGAGCTGAAATACAATTTACCCATTTATTGAGTCAAAACACTGCTGAGCTGCTAATCAGATGGGCTATTAGTGACAGAATGCAAGTGCTTCTCTCTCTCTCTCTCTTTTTGGACATATGTTGTGTTACTACCTTCTGGTTATTTCCTGGTTATGAAATAGGACTATGCTACATGTTTCCAAAAAAAAAAAGAGAGGTTTATACCTGTGCATGTTGGTAGGAATTTTCTTGAAATAGGGACAAAGTTTGTTTGGTGGACTAACAACTCTTTCTCATAACTAATAAATGGGAAGGAGGGAGGTATTTATTTGTTCACAATATTGGACCATTGAACAGTAGTATAACATTGTAAACAAAAAATTAAGTGATAGGTAATTACTTTGAGAAGCATTAGTTTTTCTTTTCTTAAAAATAGCTTGCATTTGAGGAAGGGAAAAGGGCCAATGATACCTCGAAATACTGAAAATAGGTCAAATATATCCATTACATGTTTGGGTAAAAAATGCTTTTGGCGTTATATCTTTGGCTAAAAATATTCTCCAACTATCAAAATGAATCAAAAAAATCCTTCTAATGGTTATGCCAAAGCAAGGGAAAATGGGCCAATTTTTCCCCGAAATTAGCCATAATTGCTCGATTTCAATTGAAATTATCCGATCTCTTTTCTAAATTTGAATTTGACCCATTAAACTAAATAAACTCGTACTAAATTAAATTAAAAAACTCGTCTCTTTAATCTTCTTCATCTCCTTCGTTAAAACACACCAAACCTTCCTCCAAATTTAGCTCTGAAATGCCTTATAATTCATTCACATCTTTTAACAAACACCTTATTTTTACCATTATAGCATACAAGACCACCACTTCAACAATTCATTTTACCATTTCCTTCATCCTTCACAATTAGACCTCTTTAAAAAAGAAAGAAAGAGAGTAGAAAAGACAAAGATAAAGAAGCACAATAAGATTAAGTTTTTCCAAATGCTTCGGTTCCTTTTTTTTTTTTGGGCTATCTCCCGAACAAAAGTTTCAGAAAAAGATTCAAAGCCATCTTGGAAATTCTTAAATCTTCAATACCCACATCATGGGTTTTCTTAAACTTTGATATTTCCATCTCTATTCCCTTTGACCACATTTACCTTTTCAATATAATGATATGAGATATGCAAACAAGGAGTACCTGAAGCTATGAAGGTGGTACTTGGTAGTTAATTCGGTTGGAAAAGAGACTCCTATTCGAAGTTAGGATTAGTTTACTTCAATCTCTAATGTATTTAAGTAGAAGTTTATTCTGTTGCACATTAGCCCTTTAATTCTCTTGTATGAACACTTTTGGTCCTTTGTCTCTTTGTTGTACTGGTACTATTTTGCCAGCTTTTGCTAGTGGTCCCAAGGGATGTTTGTCCTATTTAGGATGTACTGTGTCATTTATTCCGATCAATTCAGATAATATTTTATCCTCTTCCTCAGAATAGCTTATAATTCAATTGTTCCTTTCAATTCTTTTGTCTTGTTATTTACACTGTTCCATTGCTTAAACCTTTTACTTTTGCATCATTTGGTATCAGAGCACTTTCTTGAGCTCTATGGCTTGTGGTATTCAGAAAAATGGCTTATGATATGAAAAACATCAAAGACATGTTGGATAGGTTAACTATGAAGATGACTAACTTTATAGTGAGGCAAAACCAGATAGAGAATAACCATGAAAATTTTTTTGCAGAGATAAGAGTCTCACTGGAAGCTATGAAGAGATCTGAAAAAGGAAAGGTTATTACAGAAGTAGATCTTACTAGAGAGGTATATATTCCATTAGGAAGCCCAATGGCTTGGGTACTACTATCACTCTCTGGTGGGCATAGAACCTAGCACCTCCTGGAATATGTCAGATGGAAATGGGGTTCACACCCCATTATTACTCACCAATGGGAGGTCCCTTGCCTTAGAATCAGGGACAAGGAACATGAGGTGTGAATCAAGAAGGAGAGGGAGTCTATTCTCAGTTCCAATATCCTCTGGAGGGTTAAAATTTGAATCCACAAGAAGGACACAGCCTTATGAAACTGGGAATCTAAGAGGAGGAATAGGCAAGCAACAACCTATGGGAGCCCTCTCAAATTTTATGTTCAGGCTATCTAAAATAGAGTTTTCTCGTTTCAATGGAATAGATTTGAGATCTTGGCTCTACAAGGTAGACTAGGTTTTTTTAGTCTGGATGAAATACCTTGCAATCAGAGAGTTAAGGTGGCTTCTCTACACTTTGATAACTTAGCTATTGAATGAAATCTAGCTTATATAAGAAGTAGACCACATATTTTCTATCCTACTTGGGATGAATACCTATATGCTTTGATGGAAAGATTTGGGGAAGAATTTGAGGACCTTATGACTGAGCTGATTTTAGTCAGACAGACAGGTTCTGTGAAGAAGACCAAAATAATTTTGACAAAGTCATGATTACCATCTTTCCAAAATATGTTATTAGTGGTTTTATCACTGGCTTGAAATAAGAAGTGGGCTATATTGTAAAGAACCACAAACCTTTTTGTCTTCCTCAAGCTTACCAGTTAGCAAGGAACACTGAAACACAAGAAAATGCACAACTTAAGTTAACCAAAACTCCTCATTACGATGGGGATCCTTCCCAGTACAATAGAAATTCATTCAGTTCTTTTCAGAAAGGAACTAATGCTAAGAAGGATGGTGGTCAGTTCAAAAGAGAAACATCTCTTAGCCAGAATAGAAGCAACAACAGAAGAAGGTTGTCTGCTGCTGAAATGAATAAGAAGAGGCAGAAGGGGATTTGTTTCTTCTGTGATAACATTTTTTTTCCCGGGTACAAATGTGGAGGATCAAAATTCTTATATTTATTGGAAGTTGAAGATGCAGAAGAAGAGGTAGAAGAGGAAGTGGTGGAAACACCAAATTCGATGTACCAGAGATGGAAGAGGAACAAGGAGAGGTTTGTAAGATTTTTGTACATGCTCTTCATGGGATTCCTACATTTCACACACTTAGAGTGATAGGTTATTGCCAACAGAAGGCCTTACACATATTGATTGACCTTGGGAGTTCCCATAATTTTATGGACCTTAATCTGGATAAGAAACTTAAGGACAATGTACAACATGTGAGACCTCATTCCATTAATGTGGCAGATGGGCATGATAGGCAGACCAAGGAGTTGTGTAAGAATTTCTTATGGATGATGCAAAGTATGACTCATACAATTGATTTCTTGTTGATACCTTTTAGATCATGTGATGTGATCCTAGGAGTGCAATAGTTGATACCTTTGGGGGATTTGAGGATGAATTTCCAACAGCTAACTTTGGGGTTCACTTACCAAGGGAAAGAATGTGTTCTTAAGGGGTTTGTAGATAAGGTGAGAATTGTGGAGGCTAAAATATTCGATAAGATTGATCACAATGAAAGTCAATTATTCATGATCAGAGTAGTATCATTGGAAGAAGAGTAGGAGAAAGAGGTGCAGGTCATTCCTGCTGAAATTCAACTACTAATTAGGAAATTCCAAAAGTTGTTTGTTGAACCAAAGGGATTGCCTCCATCTAGAGGACTCTTTGATCATAAAATTCCTTTGGTAGATGGAAGCAGTCTTATTAACTTGAGACTATATATGTATTCCTCTACTCAAAAGGATGTTACAAGGGAGTTAATCCAAAACATGCTAGACCAGGGCATTGTGCAGCCAAGTTCCTGTCCTTATGGTTCCCCAGTGATGCTAGTAGCAAGAAGGATGGTAGTTGGAGACTCTGTGTGGACTTAGGGGCCTTAACGAAATTACTATCAAAGATAAATTTTCCATTCCAATCATAGAAGAACTGCTAGATGAATTCGATGGATCTCAAGTCTATTCAAAGATAGACCTCAGGGCTGGGTACTATCAAATAAAAATGACTAAGGAATATGTAGCACAAATTGCATCCAAGACTCACTTTGGGCATTATGAGTACTTAGTGATTTCCTTTGGACTCCTAATGCCCCATCCTGTTTCTAGAATCTCATGAATGAGGTATTCAAGGATTACCTCAGGGAGTTCATTCTTATATTCTTTGATGATATCTTAGTATTTAGTAGAATCTCCGCTGAACATTTGGTTCACCTCATAAGGACCTTTGAATTGTTGGAGAAACACAATCTGGTTGCAAGGCAATCCAAATGCTGCTTTGGTGCTTCCCAGGTGGAATATTTGGATCATGGCATCTATGCCAAGGGAGTGACAACTGACTTGAGAAAATTTTTACAGTCTAGTCTTGACCTCAACCTAGGAATATCAAGGAACTAAGGGGGTTCCTAGGTTTAGCCAGCTGTTATAGGAGATTTATCAAACATTATGGGATGATCAGTAAGCCATTGATTGATTTGCTTAAGAAAGATGGTTTCCATTGAAATGATGAAACAACTATAGCACTGGACTAAATCAAGGCGATTCTCATATCAGACTCGGTGTTAGCTTTGACAAGCAATAAGGCAACATTTGTGGTAGAAACAAATGCATGTGACTATGGTATAGGAGCTGTTTGATGCAAAATGACCATCCTATAGCTTATCTAAGCAAAAGGTTGTCTACTAGGCATCAAAGTCTGTTAGTATATGATAAAGAACTCTTAACACTTGTTATGGCAGTGGCAAAGTGCGCACAATATTGATGGGCAGGGGCTTTGTGGTGAAAACTGATCAGAACGCATTGAAATTCTTATTAGAGCATAAACTTCATACATGATCTCAAATGAAGTGGATAGCAAAGTTGATGCAGCTTGACTTTGTGATAGAATATAAGAAGAGAACAGAGAATAAAGCTGTAGATGCTTTATCTAGAATGCTTGTTGGGGAATTAGCAATGGTGATGCTTAGTCCTTCTGCTATTGATTCGTTTGGAAAGATTAAGAACAACTGGGACACATATCTTGAGGTCAAAGAGATAATATCCAAGATAGAAGAATAAGAGGAGGACGAGGGAAGCTATACTTTTATGAATCAACAACTCAGAAGAAAAGAGAAGTTGGTTATGCAAACAATGCAAGGTTGAGAGAGAAAATCCTTCAAATTTTGCATGACAAGCTTGTTGGGGGTTGCTCTGATGTGGAGAATACATACAAAAATATTAGGGCTATTCCATTGGAAGGGACTAAAATGGGATATAATATCATACACAAGGCAGTATGCTATCTGTCAAAGAAGCAAACATGACAATGCTGCCTATCCTGGATTACTCCAAACACTATAGGTTCCAAACATAGCATGGACTAGCATTAGCATGTATTTCATAGAGGGTCTTCCAAAGTCAAAATGGAAAACTACCATTCTAGTGGCGGTGGACAGACTAAAAAAGTCATCCTTACACTACTTTAATGGTGGCTCAACTGTTCTTGGATTAGGTGTACAAATTGCATGGGATTCCTTAAATTAGGTGTACAAGTTTTTACACCTAGGAGTACAGATTGCATGTCACTGATAGAGATTCAGTATTTATAAGCAAAGTGTGGCAAGATTTATCTACTATGTAAGGGGTAAGTTTGAACACTTCAACAACCTATCATCCTCAGATAGATGGGAAAAAAGAGGTATTATATAGGACCTTAAAAACTTATCTAAGGTGTTTCTGTTTAGATAGCCAACTGATTGGGTTGGTTGCTTATGATTGGCAGAGTGGTGGTATAATACCATATTCCACTCGGTTATTCAAAATACACCGTATGAAGCACTCTATGGTCAACCTCCTCCCATTCATATTCCTTATGTTCCCAGTGATGCCACAGAAGAGGAAGTTGGTAGGAGTCTCATTGCAATAAAGTTTAAGGTACATTTATCTCAAGTTTCAGCAAGAGCTCAACGAAGTATGACTTTTATAGCTAACAAGCACATACAGAAAAATAATTTGAGGAAGGAGATTGGGTTTTTCTAAAGATCCAACCTTACAGGCAGACCACACTCTCTCAACAATGATTTTCCAAGCTTTCTGCCAAATACTAAGGTTCATATCAAGTTATACACATGGTTGGTCTTGTGGTTTACTGGCTAACTTTACTTTCTCGTGTGTTACTCCACCTCACCTTCCATGTATACTAGCTCAAGCCATGCTATGAAGTTTCCTCTGATTTCAACCATCCCCCTACAGTAGATATTTCAAGCCTTCACTATGTGCAACCTCAAGAAGTTCTTAACAGGATAATGATTAAGAAAGGAAATGAGGCAGTGCCTCAATTACTGGTTTATTGGTCTCAAATGCCTAAGGAACATTCAACTTGGGAAGATTATGCTTCTCTAAATCTAAGATTCCCAAACTTCCTTCCTTGAGGTCAAGGAAACTCTTATGGGAAGAGCAGTGATATGAGAATGGATGAGATATGTAAACAAGGAGTAACTAAAGCTTTGAAGGTGATACTTGATAGTTAATTCGATTGAAAAAGAGAATCCTATTTGAAGTTAGGATTAGTTTATTCCAGTCCTTAACTTATTTAAGTAGAAGTTTATTCTGTTGCACATTATCACTTTAATTCTCTTGTATGGACATTTTTAGGCCTTTGTCTATTTGTTAGTATTGGTAGTGTTTTGCCAGCTTTTGCTAGTGGTCCCAAGGGATGTTTGACCTATTTAGGATATACCGTGTCCTTTATTCTGATCAATCTAGATAATATTTTATCCTCTTCCTCAGAATAGCTTAGAAATCAATTGTTCCTTTCAATTCTTTTCCCTTGTTATTTACATTGTTCCATTGCTTAAATCTTTTATCTTGCATCCCATAATGCTTAGTAAAAGCTTAAATCTGATAGAGATTTTAAAAATGCATCACTGCTAATCATATGACAATGGGGTTAATCTAGACCTCTTTATATGGAATCAAAACTGGTTGACTCAAAACTTGAAGAACTAGCCAAGCAAACTCCATTTACAGTCATTAATGGAGTTTAGAGCTTGAATTCAGAATTTGAGTCTTTGCAAATAAGCTTCGTTTCGAATGGACATTATTCAAGAAAGACTTGAGGAGTTTATATATAAAATTTGGTGTTTCTTGAAGAAGATTTTGGATGGTTTTTGAGTGAATTTTACTTGTAAATTATTGAAAAAATTTAGCTGAATATTTGGAGCTTGTTAATGGATTTTCCCATTCTAAGTCAAAAAGTGAAGCTTAATTGATTCAAGAGGGGCATAATTATTTTCAAATTCAAAATTTTCATAT
>JACEIK010001484.1:119418-148719 GCA_018107945.1 Datura stramonium | reverse complement strand
GTTAGAAATTTTATTGGCATACCTATAAGTTCCAGTTTAGATTGAGAAAAAAAAACAATTATCACAAAAAAAAAAAAAAAAATGACAGGCTAGGTCGCGCCCTTTTAAGATTGGGTTGGGCTGACCATTTTAAATCCCTTTAAATTGGAGGGATGTCCCGCCCTAGACCATCAAATTTCTTAACCCTCAAAACTTGGATTGAATTGAATTAGGCTGATCCGTTTTAACAACTGTAGCATTAAGTAATAGCTTTTTCCTCTTATTTTAATAACGTAAAAGACCTTCTTAAATACAAAAAGTATGATAAGTTATAAAAAAAATGGCTTTTAAAATTCTAAAATAAGATAAACCAAAAAAAGTAAAAGAATTATTTAAAATAAGAATAAAGATAAATATGTTGTAAACTAAAGAAGACAATCATTAATAATACATTGAATAATATGGTACAAAGTGCAGTTTTTAGTAAACTTAATAAGTTTTCAATTTCAGATAAGTTTACAATTTTGCGCAAGTTTATGTGCAAATTTTGTTGCTGTCGTTCGACTTTCCTTAATCAGTTTTATATAATTTCTAATATATAATTGCAAATTGCAAATAATTAAAGTTTAAACTGCATGAGCTACTTATAAGTTTTGCAATGATCTTTTTTCAGATGGAATCGGTTTTCTGTGATTTCTCCTCTTTAAAATATATGTTTATTGGTACTATTATAACTGATTACTTACAACGATTCGTATGATCATTTTTATTGTTAGGATCTTTTTTTCCTTAAAGATCCTTTCCACAGACTTAAAACATAATTTATTAGACAAGTGTGATTCTTTGGGCATTTGCCGTTTAGTTCCTATTACTTGCTTGGCTCATGTAGGCCACCTGAATGAAAATGCTTTGAATGATAACATTGGTCTTTTTGAGAATGATATTGTATGCTTTGACTCTTCGTCTTCGCTTGATTGTTCTCTCTTAAAATACAATGTCTTATTTGATGATCATTGTGAGATCGTTTCTAGTGTTGGGCATAGTGATGTTCACCGTGATAATGGTGTAGCTATTATCCATGGATATAACTTGTTGATAACCCACTATGGGATATTGACGAAGAAAGTGATGCTTGTATTCAATTGGGTACTCCGTCTTTGAGCGTCCCAATTCTTGATAATATGCTATGATGAAGTTAACAATTATCATATGATACATTGGATGAAGTTATTTTGAGTGACACCTTTCTTTATTACTTATTTGCTTATGATGATGCTCATTTTTGTGTTGAGGCATTTCTTATGTGAAAAGGAAATTTAATGGGTTGATGGTTGTTCTCTTGACAAAGATGGTTGGATAATCTTTCCTTTTGACCCCGGTGGCCCTTTGAATGTGTGTGTGTTTCTCACCGTACCATCTTGGCCTACCCAAGTTCTCAGTGCCTCATGTGGAAGCTTGTTCTTCATGCAAATAGTTGATGTTTCGCTATATCATATGTTTCCGCATCCTTGGCGTCTTGGTAGGTTTAGTTACACTTGTGTTTTAGTTACACTTGTGCTAACCCTCATAAAACGAGGTCCTTTGTTGTTGTTTTTCTTCTCTATGCTTTGCAAGGTTTAGATTCGAGGATAAATTCTTTTCAAGACGGGGAGAATGATGCAATACAAAGAGCTCCATATTTGGATCATAGCTTAGATGGATGAAGGAGCACAAGATGGCCAAAAAGAATGAAGATGGCCAAGAGAGTGAAGAAAATAACTACATGTGCAATTGGCCATTCTTGAATTCAAGTAAAAGGAAGATCATCCAAACAAGGCCGTTACTCATTAAGGGCATATTTTGTAATAGTCTCCTTTTTCCTTTGGTTGTTATAAATAGGTGTTCGTTTAATTTGAAAGATAGATTTTCAAGATATGATGAATATTGACTTTGCGTGTGGTGTGATTGGTCTAAATCTATACATTGTTATTTGTATAGAAAAAAGGGTTGCAAGGGTAGATCATCTCCTTTGAGGTTTTCTAAGAATTAGGTGCTACTTGATTCATGAATTGGAGGTCCTTGTGCTTGCACAAGGGTTGCTAATTTCAATCATTTTTATGTCGAGTTAGTTATCCTTTATCTTTCTTTAATTTTCTTATATCATGCCGGAATGGGTGACTTGGTCCTGAGAAATAAAAATACGTTTTACTAGAAAATAAAATATTATAAGTTGAAAATTAAAGAGTTGATCAAGTGTATTCGAAGATGCACTTGAACTCGAAATCAAGGTTCAAAATTTCCTATAGATCTAGATGTGCTTTAGAACTTGGTTGGATGGTTTGAGCAGTCTGAAGGACTCGGAAGTGATTTAGACGCCTTAAGTAAACTTAGTGATCCCAAAAAATAAGAGTTGATCGCGTCCAAGCGTTTGACTAAATAGGCTCGGGTTCATAGTTTGAAAGTTCTAATAAGTTTGTATGATGATTTTAGACTTGTCAACAAATTTTGCTAGATTTCGATGAGTATCGTAGGGGTTTTGATCAAGTTGCTTTCATGTTAGAGGATTAGGCATCGGTTTGAGCATAAATAGTACCATACAATACAAATCAGCTCTAAATCAAATTCCGAAGTTGTTTGAATTCGTAACCAATATTGATTCTTTTGTATGTAGCATAGGCATAGTTGGACTCATACAACCTCGGAGAAATATCTATTTTGAAAGATTGCACTAGTTTAGCAAACTCAAACACGATGGATTTTCCAAAGATCAAAGTTGACCTTGGGCGAGGATGCTTTTGTAAATGCGATAATAAGGTCTTAGGATAAAGGGAAAACTATACGAGATGAGATGACAAAGATTTATGCGATTTCAAGGCGCCGGAGTAATTGATTTAATTGTAACTACATTCAACTATACCCATTTTGCTATACAAAAAGTCAAACCATTAGTTGTGCCAATTTTGGTATTAGAAAAGGTTGTTATTGCTGGTGCACCAAGGGTGCGAAAAAGTACCATGCAAGCCTGCAAGTGCAAAAATTAGTCTGCAAGCGTGAGAGTGCGGGCCGCATGTGTGAAGGCCCCTCAGTGTTTAAAAATTTGACTTCGTCTTGTTATTTCAAAATTAATTTTTTAGGAGCTAGAAAGTTTAAATTGAGGCGATTTTAAAAACGATATTCTCATATAAATATTACACAAGTGATTATACATTTATTTTGTTTATTTGAAAAGAATACCCAATATATTTTGTGTTTGATTCCTTAATTTTAATGTGAAAGTTGAGGTTTTAGACCTAAGACTAATAGAATGATTTTTAAGAATTTGTAAGTCGATTTGAAATTGTTTCGGGCTGAAATTTGAGATATTACTCCATAATGAATGGTAACCCAATTTTGAAATAATTTTTTGATTTTGACCCCAGAACTTGGATTTAAATTGTTTTGATTGACTTTTTAGTTTGATTTTTTTGTATAGCAATATGGTATGGTTGGACTCTTTTAACCTCATTGAATACTATTTGAAAAGATTGAAATAGTTTGGCAAACTCAAACCTTGGTAGATCTTCAAAAGATTAAAAGCTTTACAGGTAGAGGATATTTTGTAAATAATGATGATAAGGGCATTGGATAAGGCGGTACTATATAGGTGGTGACAAGCACTTGCTCTTTGATTTCAGGTACCATGTGCAAGTATTTAGCTGATTCTTTAGCTGATAATGTGCTTATTCTGATTTTGTCTGAGGAGAAATGTGAAAAAGTTATATTATTTGGCGAGGTCAAAGAGAGCACGATTGAGTTGAACAATTATTGATACAAAATTTTAGATATATTTTAGTCGTATCGAAAATATGTTTTAACTTAGTGAGCATATCATTCTTATTAACATCGGTTAAATTGTAGTGCAACTATTATAATTAGTACATTTTTACAAAATCTATTTATCCCGTTAAATTAAGAAGTTTGATTGATTAACTAAATAATTAAATTATTTCAAATTGTATTTCACTTGTATCAATTTTAGTTGCTTGAGTCAACTTGGCTACGATATAAATTCAGTTTGGCTGATTTTGCAATAAAACAACTCTATATTTGAATTCGTTTCATTGTTTCTCCTGAATCAATTACCCTATGTTTGGCCCAATTCTCATATGATAATTTGTTACCACAGTAAATTCTTCACATTTAGATAGCATATTCGCATGTTGGTTAGAGTTTTAGAATGTCTACGTGCTAGAGAAAGGCCCGGGGGAAGACCGGACAAGCGCCGCCATCGAGCATCGCAGAGGAGCCGGGCAGCTCCCCCTCGCGATAGCCCGCGTGCCACGAAGGAGCTCACCTCCCTTGATAACCAGCGTGCCACGAGAGTGAGATGCGGAGTCAATGTATAAGCCCGAGCGGTTTTAGAATGAGAATTATCAGGTATTTCCGAAGCAACGAAGCGGGCACGAGTTCCTTGAAATTCTTTCCATTTACGCCGTTAAACGTAGCCCAAACTCAAAAATAACACAGGTACTTGAGGTAGACTACGGGGAGCATTCCTACGAGTTAGTTTTAAGTAAAATTGATCGGCGAATCATCGTCTCACCGGAAATCAGGTAAGTGGAATGCTCCAAATTAGTGTCAATATGCCCCTAGCCCTAAAGTGAGTATTTCTCCCTTACGGACTTCCGAGAAATAGCGAGTTTTTGTTGTTTTTTGATAAGTCAAGTTTGGGCTAATATAGATATTCAAAGTAGTGTTTTCTTCCGAGCCAGTAATTTAGTTCTAATTGCTATAAATATAAAGCCTTGATTGGAAGAAATATTTGGATATTGTGGAAACTACACCGATTAGTCAATAAGTCGATGGCGAGGTATGTAAAGCTAGTTTTTGGCAAGTTAGTAATTCTAGCATAGTAAAAATAGAGTAAATTCCAGAAGAAGGTTTCGAAGCGTATTATACTTGATTATGTGAATTGGTAAGCATATGCGTTATTTACATGTTATATGTGATTGTTATTGTAGAACTGGTGTTTATGTGGGCACCACAGAGCTTCTTGCACTTTAGGGTGTCAGTTGTGTCGACTCGCCCCACCCGAGGGGTGAGGATACACTCCAAGGGTGGCATGCCAAAATACGCTTCATAGGACGAAGATGGGATGCAACATTTCCCCCATATTAGTGATCGGCATTATAGCATACCCTTGTGACGCCGCCCGAGGTACAGTCTGAATTACAGATCACAGATCTCGGATTACAGTTTACAAAGTCCTCGGACTTAGACACAGCTATAGTCGAGGCCCCGAGAGAGCCCAAGTTGCATACCCGGGGCGGCGGGATGCTCATATTTACTAGATGAGTGGAGTGAATTGTTATTTTTGAATGGCGACACAGGGTGGGGGTATATAGATTGCATGTTGATTGGTACCTTCCGGCTTATGGGGGCTAGTATAGGTTCTTAGTATGCTATATGTATTTATTTATTAAATTGATAGATAGCAGGACATGCATTGACGGAGTATGATTCTCCCGCTTCTCTCGATGCAGTTAAGCTTAGTTTAGATTGTCATCCCGGATAGTCTTAGTCATCATACATTTATTCGGTAACTATAGTATTGCTGTCTATTTTGATTATGTTTAGTTATTGCTTTGCATACTCAATTTTGATGTAGTACTAACGCCCATTTAGGGGCGCTGCATTACTGCATGTACTCATAGACGAGGCGATCCCTCGTAATTCCGGCCCGGCCTACAAAGTCATGGCTCTGTCACATGCAGAGCTTGACGGCTAGAGGTGTATTCCTTTTTCTTTTGTTGTACGATGCAGGTAGGTCGGGCCTGTCTCGACCAGCTTATTGATATTCTTAGAGGCTTGCGGTGTATATTCCCTTTGTGGTTAGTTATGCCGTCTCGTGTCTATGTTTTGGTTTCACGTGCAGGTGTAGGGCCTTATTCGGTTAATAGTTGGTGACCTTGCAGTCCTGAGTAGTTTAGCATTCAATTCGCGTTTCGGTGAAACTAGTCAGCATGGCGGTCTTGTCGGCCCGCATAGGTTCCTTTATATACGCGTGATTTTAGTCGGCTATTGTTTTCTTACGGGAGGCTAGGCACAGTTGTTTTCAGAAGTTTGTATTCTGATCGTTATATAATTGTTGGTTCCATGAATCGAGTTAGACCGGCCAGGTACGAGAGGTGCTTAGGCTCGGTAGTCAGCAGTCCAGTCTTAGTAGGGCACCGGGTGCGATCATGCCTCCCAGGAGGGCGTGACAATAATTAACCCCCTCGCCCCCAAAGGTTTTTTCCTCTCTTTTTGATTCATCTCACATCGATGGGGAACCCAAATGTTAGGAATTTGAGGCTCTATTTGGTTGGGGAGGGGAGCGAATCACTAGGAAAAATTTATGTACTATTAAATTTGAATAGAAATTATGAGAGAAAGTATAATAATCTTTTATTTTTAATGTGATTATTGCAATAAATATGAAATGGAATAATTCTTTAGGTAATTATAATATCTTTTTTTTACTTGGGTATTTATTATTATTCCTTATATTTATTTTTTTAATTTCTTTTAATTATTCTCATCGAAGACTTTTTGAAAACATTTTCAAATTAATAGATTTTAGAAGTTTGGCCAAGCGAGGCTATTATTCTCTTATTATTATTAGACCAGTCTACGGAAACAATCAAACCTTCATTCTACAAAACCTACTGTATCTGCCCACTTAAAAGATGCAACAAGCAATGTTATATATTTATATTGATGCGGCACAACACTATTTCCAATATCCTTGTATCAACTTATCATATTCTTGAGACAAAATGTATTCTAACTTTATATTATTTTTTCGTGAAAATTTGCATCGTTGATATTCTTGCCAAAATATAAATATCGTCACCTTTTCTTGAAAAACTTTAAAATAAATTAATTATAAAATAATAATTAATAACTTCGCATTTAAAAATAACTAAAAAATAGATTTTAAATAAAATATATCTTTAGATATTTCCTTAAAAATAAATTAAGATTTTTTTTTGAGATTTAGCTTTAGGTCCCAATCTTATCGAGTCGGCCCCGGATTTTGTAAACCATATAACTGAACTTTAAATCACTCCATTTTGCTTAAGTTTAGCAGTCTGTTGTGAGGCATTAATCATTTGTAATCCAAATCTTCTTTATTTTAAAATGAACTCTTGTTAGCACCAATATCTTAAGTCTAGCAAATATTGGGCCAAAGCCCAAAATTTGAAGCATGAAGCAGCCTAATGCCATCCAGGCGAGACAGAAAGACAGAACTGGGCTGAAAGAAATTATAGTGAGCCCAATCTACAATCAGACGAATAGAGAGATTTGGTTGGACCCAAACAGTCCCATTTTCATATTTTCGGATAGATTTAAGCTTAACTTTATTTATTTCGTTATTGTTTCGTTGAAATAGTAAAAAAAAATAAACTTAGACGGATCCCTATGGAGATATTTGAAATTAATTATCAAGTTCTTTCTATATATATCAACTTTTTAACTAGTTATTTTTCTCTTTTATTTGAAATATATATAAACAATAATCAGTGTAAATATTACTTGAGAGTGAGAAAAAATTAGTAGATTTATAGATCGATAATAATTTTATTTTAAAAATTATCTTAGCTATTATCATTGTTTTGTTATTTTTTTTATCCAAATAATAGTATAATATATATATATTATTGATGATTTATAAAATTATTGAAAATATTATTTTTGCTTATTTCCTTGCCCAATAAAAGCATAAAATTGAAGATACATGAGATATATACCATGTAGATCCATGGAACTTCATGAGATATACGCCCTATAGATCTATGAGACTTACGTCTCGCTGCGTAACTGCGTAAAACACCTCACCTCCTATAGGCATTGTGTTCAATCAACTGATTTTATATAGTGTGTGAAAGGCAGAATATAAGATTATAGTATAATGTATGGAAAAGAACTATATTAAAGTATAAGGTAATAAATTTATGGGGTGATGCTAAATTATCATAATTTTGTGTTCACAATTTAGTTATAAATATAAAAGATTATATTGTCTCTTTTTTTTCAAATAAAATTAGGTATTTATTAAATTTTATTATATATTCTCAAAGAAAGTTTTCATACATGTGGTCAACAAAAACTCTTTAATGCTGGGAATACCAATAGGTTGTGGAGTAAGAACAAATATATTTATTTTTCTTGTGTTACATTTAAGTTGAAACAAATCTGTCTGACTTTCTCTAAAACACTCAAATACAATTAAGTTTTTCTATAATAAAAAAAACAATGGAGAATACACTAATATACAACTTTGTTTACAAGTAGTATTTCTTTTTGTAAAATTACCAAACAATCCTTAAAAAATTATTTGAAAAAAAAGAAAAAACATAAAAAAATTATATATATATATATATATATATATATATATATATATATATATATATATATATATTAAATAATCGATTGAATCGTGCCACGTGACATAGGTAAATCGCACGACTAAAGAAGAGTCATTGCTGACTTGTTGGAATGCCATTGTTAGTAGTATATAAATTTTTTTATATATGAAATTTTTTAATAATTTTAAATAGAGAAAATTACATGAAATTTGTTGAAGTATTTTCTTTTTTTCATACATAAATTATATTAGAAAATTTTAAATTTTGTCCAATTTTCATGTAGAGAGAAAGTTTTCATGCATTCAGAAACAACTAATAAATAAATTAAAGAGAAATCTAAAATTTAGAGTAATCGTTTACATTCCTATACGTATTAATTGTAAGTAAATACTAATAAAAATATTTTCATAAATAAATTGCTTGAGAATTTTAAATTTTAATTTTAATTAAATTACATGTTTTTTTTGTTTTTTTAATTTTATATTATTTTTGTAAATAAATACTTAAAAAATTTCATATATAAATTATATTAGAAAATTTTAAAATTTTGTTCAATTTCGTGTAGGGAGAAGTTTCAATGCATTGAAAAATAACTAATAATACATATAAGAGTTTAAAATATCAAAAACAAATCGATTCATAGTTGGATATAGATTGATGTTAAAAGCAGTTATTGTTGATTCATTTGATATTCCACATGAATGGAGCTATGCAATCCAGAAAAATAACTTTCATGAAGAATTAATTAACATTGCTTTTAATGAAGCATAAATCTCAAATTTAAAAAAGAAATTTTACATTTAGAATAAGATAAGAGATAATCTAAATGACCACAAGGATAAAAAAATTTAAAATAAAATAAATTAGTTTATAGCATAAATAGAAAATTATGGCCATTGTGACCAAATTAAATCCTGTTGGTCATTTAGATTTATCCTTGATATAGAACTATATATAAAGTATAAGGTAATAAATTTATCATATGAGATATGAGATATGAGATTTGGCTTTCCTCCCTATTTAAAATTTAAAGGTCTAGATTAAATTAATTTAGCAAGCATCTTAATCATAGTTAAAATAAAATAAGTTTTTTAATTTTAAAATAAGTAATATTTATCTTAATTTATTTTAAAAAAAACGACGGACTGGATCGATTTTTCAAAAAAAAACAAAAATCTCAAAAGTCACAAGTTATGTTTTAAAATATTTTAAAAACATAAAAAAATTACATCTTTTAAAGATATTTATTAGGGGTAAGTGAATAAAGCATATATATATTTCTTTTTAAGAATGAATAGTATTTTTAAGGGTATCATAAAAACTTACAGCAATGAAACATTTGGAAAGCAGAAAGAAATATTAATCAATAACATGTATATATAACAGCTCAAACTTTTATTTTAGAATATCATGATCCCCAATAATTTATTAACTACATTTTCATGTAATTTGATATTAAAAATTGGAATTTGCCTATTAAAAAGATTTAGTTATGCACCTCGATATTAAGCTTTATCAGAAAAAATTAGAGAAAATTAAAAAATTTAACTTTTATTAGTACAATTTTATTACTGACAGAATTGATTTGGTTTGATATTTAAAAAAGTTAAACTAACTCGAACTATATACACTCTTAGATAGAATGTATAAGCATACCTCTAGAATAAGGTCTATGATGAAGTCTATTTCAAGTAGGCATAATTTTTTTAATTTAAAACAACATAAAAATTTATACAAAAAAAATAAAACATTATATAATTTTTAAAATTATTTATTTTATAAAAATATTCTGTATAAATATAATTAAAACATGAAAAAATTTAAAATTTTAAAATTGAATGTGAAACGTATATCATGAGTTTATGTTATCAAAGTGAGCTTTCAGAAAACTTGCAAGACACCTGCATTGCGTACTGCTTTATGAAATAATAAACAAATGTGAATAATTATATTTGTTACTTATTAAATTTCTCTTTGTATTCAGATATATATATATATATATTTAAAATCATTCATATATTTACTAGTTGTCAAATAAGACAGCCAGCTCGTGGATGTTTATTTATATTTAATAGACTGTCCTCTCCTGTTTCCCAGGTGTGCACATGAAAGTATAGGGAAAAGTGATGGAGATTCAAATATATGATTGAATCGGGGGCGATTTTATGAATAATAAAAAATGAGACACGTGAATTCATGATTTTCATAGCAAATTTAATATTTTATATATATTTTTTTTAAGGTACTATGTTGGCATTCATGCTATAAAGACTAGATGGTGCATTTGGTTGAAGGCTAATTTATTTATTTATCTTGAGTATATCTCACTTAATATATTTTGTTTTTTTTAGTGGTGCACCCATGTGATGAGAATTCTAGAATGCGCCTCTGGATTGAATTGGTAGGGAGATATATATAGGACTTAAAACTTCACAGTTAGGGGTTGTTTAATTGGAAATAAGTTATTTTGAATAACTAATTTTAGGTTTAGTTATCTCGAAATTTTTACCCCACCCTTAATGAGGATGAGGGAGAATAAATAGTCTTGGTTAATTTTTGATGGTTTATCCCGCGATTGATTGGGATAAAATCTCGGAATAAATTTTTTTGGATTTAGTTATCCCGAAATTGTTATCACCACCTCAACGTGGATAAAAATAATACTATGATATTTAGAATAACTAATCTCAAAATTTTATCTCAACCAAATATAAATTAATCTCATTTAAAAATTAATCCAGTAACTATTATCCCATATCTCATTATTAGAATGGGATAACAATCTCAAAATAACTAAAATCCCAATTAAATACCGTAGGATAACTTTTATACCAAACGACCCCTTAGTAATTATAGGATTATTGCTTAATAGTGGTTAAACTTGAAATGATTGAGTCTTCGGGACCTCCAATTTAAAATTGAATGAAGAACAATTTTGTATACTTAATGAAAGGAAAAAAAGAAGCTTTAGATATTATATATTAAAAAAATGCATTATTAGAACAACAATATGACACAATTAGCAAACAAATGTAAAGAAGCTTTTTACTAATTACTGCAACTTGGAATGGGAGAAGCAGAATTTGAAAAGTTGAGCATCACTCTCAAATATGAAGGCACATCTTGTTGGTTCAACAAGACATGCTTCTACTTCATTACCTTGTTCACAATCCCAAAAGCATTAGTCTTAGGTCCATTCATATCGTCATTCTAACAGGTTTCCCCCATCCAAAATCTATTTCATGAAGAGTTTAGGTAAGCTACTACAAACATATTCATTTCCATCATCCAAGCTGTGTGATGGTTCCTCCTTTTAGTCAATTCAAATATATCTGACATTTGTTTTTCTTGACTACATTATTGTCCTTGTTGGTTACAAAAATACTTGTTTCTCCCGCCTAATCGAACTTACTATTTTGGTACATTCTTGTCTCCCTCTTGATCAATTGTTGGCCAGGAAAGTATGTGGTATTCCCAATTGATTTAGATGGCAGTGCGGGTAAAAACCTCTCTCTCGTTAAGCAAAGTGAATCAATGTAGACTTTCGAAATGAACCTGAATTATTGCCTTTTGCTAGAGTTGCGAAGCATTTGAAAATTAGTGCACTGATAACTTCAGTACGTGTTGGATTTTGCACTCCTGAATCTTCAGCTTAGCGTAACACCAAAACGTAATTGGCTTGAAGAAAATATATCTTTTTGGATGCATCCATCCATCATGGACCCAAATTCCAGGTAAGATCCATTTCGTTGAAGGAGAGATGGATAAAGGGAATCTTGAACAAAAGTAAGGAGATGAAGTAATTTTGCATGGGGAGAACGGGCTAATGCGGCCCAATCACTTAGAAAGTGATCGCTATATACATCTCAATTTTATGAGATAAACAAGTACTTATAGCTATTCCCTCCGCAATCAAAATAACTCAACTGACATACAACCAACCCATGAGAGAATCATTGGCCCAAGGTAGTCCTTGAGGAAAAATCAAATCTTTGATGTCAGAATTAGGATGATTAGCAACATGTGACATTGGGGAGTTGATTTTGACTTGAATAAACTCTAGCATAACATCGTTGCAATGGTGCGACTATACTTATACATCAGCATATGGATAAAGTATAATTCCAGATTTTGGACAGCGAATTAACAAGAATATTAGAAAGTCGAGCATGGTGATTTGAGAATTCACCCAGCTGTTGTTTGGAGTAGAATAAGCCAGCGGCGCATGGAAATTGTAATGTTTAGGCTTGTTCAGAAGGGCAACATGAAGTCCATGAATAGATGGGTTGGAGGAAGGTTTGATAACCTTTTCCGGAAAGTGGCCAGGACTTGTGCAATGGTGTGACCAAGTCTTTTCCATGTTTCAAAGCCCCATCTTCTTTGTAGTTTCATCTAAGGAACTTTGCTCCTTTATAGTACTACTAGTTTCTCAATATATGCGCTGTACCTGTATGTCAAATCATGTAATATTATATAATATTGTAAATTTAATATAATAAGCATTTAATGCTAGCTGCCATATATCTCTAAATAATTTACATTTTAATGTTTTGCCAGCTGGAAAATCACTAATTTCATATTGAAAATTTTTTAAATACAAAAATAATTAAAAAACGAAAAAGAAATTTTCTCTAAAAAATATTATTAAAAAAAAAAAAACAGTGTGTTTCACATGGAAAAATGGTGAAGTTTTACCATTTAGTGGGGTGATCTGTTTCCCACATGCATTTTTCCGGTGGCGTTAGTAAAAAAAAATGAACGAGAAAATCATATTTCATAACTTGCCATTTTCCGGTTTACCATAAGAAATATCTATATTTTGAGTAGTATTTGTTTTGTGTTTAAGAAATAGTAATCTTCTATTTAGTATCGCTTATATACCAAAAAATTGTCTTTTAAGTAAAATACAATTTTGTAGAAGTTATATCAAAATTCGATCAATATTTATCTTCACTAGGATAGGCAAAATTATTATCGATTTGTAGATAACTAAAAAAAAAAAAAGCAATAATTATTTGTGATAGAAAAAGACTCAATATTTACATTAGTGATTTTCAAGAATCGATGAAACATATTTTTTTTCATCATTCACAATGTCGTTTCTAATGATAATTTAATAAATAAAAATATTTTTAATTTTTTTAATTTTTTTAATTTTTTTAATTTTTTTAATTTTTTTAATTTTTTTAATTTTTTTATCTTTTTTGATTTTTTTAATTATATATTTTTATTTTAGTTGCAATATCATCATCTTTATCTAATACATATGATATATGATTAATTCAGTTTATTTCCTGAAAATTTATTATGTAATGATGTTGGAGCACTATTGCGCAGTGCTGTAATATATATCTCAGGATGGTCAGTCGAATATTCTTCGTTAAAAAATTAATATACTATATATATAGAAAATTATGCTAAATATATAGATCAGAAAAAACTATTTCATATATATTAAATCTTAAACATTCTTAACGGAATTTCTAGCTTCACCACCTTATTGCGGCCAGGTATATAATATTAATAACAGCAAATAACGTTGTTGGGCGACACAATTTTTATGTTGGACGTGTTTGTTATGATTTTTTTAGTTTTTTAATATTTTTAATTTATTTCAATCATAATTTAATTTCCAATTTCATATAACTGACTATCTCAAATGTTTTTTTTGTTTTTTTAAAAATTAATCAATTAAGATAATATATAATTAGTGATGTTAAAATGTAGCGATTTTATCTTTGAAGAAGAAGAGTGAGGATTAGAATGCTTCCTCCATTGAAGGAGAAGCAAGTAGTGAAGATAGGGAGAAATTACTGAGTGAAAATGAGGCAAAAACTGTCTTCTACTTCCTCTGTTTTCTGTTATATACAAAGAGAAAGGAGGGAGTTAGTTACTCCTTCTAACTAACTAATGAGTAAAATTACAAAGCTACCCTTTTCACTAACTAGTAACTAACTTATAACTAATTAATGCTAACACACTACTAATCAGCCTAACCAACTAGCTAATCTCTAAACTGGCAGCCAGCTAGCTAATGGATATAATCTCAATAAATGAAAATAAAATAAAATGTACCAACACAAACTCTAGAAATTCATTTTTCCCGGTTTAAAAATAATGTATTTTAAATTTTTCTTATATTATCTTTAATAAAATAATTTATCGTCATATAAATTTATGACTTGTCTTAGACCGTAAATTTTAAAAATGTTTCTTAATTAACTTGTCCCGGTACCCCTATTTAAGCTAAGATAGAGGGAGTAAGAAATTCATCACAATGCAAAATGATACTTATCAACACTTTTCATGTTACATTTTAAGAGAAATAGTATTATAATATATACATCTTACTTTCACGTATTTAAATTAAAAATATTATTTATTTTAAAATTTAAAAAATATTTAATAATTTTGAATTTAGAATGCCA
Organism: Datura stramonium; assembly: GCA_018107945.1. Lineage (NCBI taxonomy): Eukaryota > Viridiplantae > Streptophyta > Magnoliopsida > Solanales > Solanaceae > Datura > Datura stramonium. The sequence continues at coordinate 133,943 of JACEIK010001484.1, read as the reverse complement.
CGATTCCTGATAATTTATTAAGTGCATTTTGATGTGATGAGACCAAAAAAAAATAATAATAAACCATGCGTTTCTTTTTGTATTTAGATAATTCTAAATCTGATAAGATTCCCCTTTAATTTAATATAGAGAATACAGACTGCTCCTAGTATATTTAAATGGTGTTATAACAGATAAAATTTAAATATGCATATATTATTTAATATATATTATATATATAATTATATTTTATTATAATAAATATATAATTTTCAGTATAAATAATATTACTAGAACAAGATTTTATATATATACACACACGTATAATTAGATAGATGATATAAATAATTAACATAACGACGAGCAGATTATTATTATTATAGAATATAGATTTGATGGTATACATCTACCAAAAAGTATTAATTATTTTACTTATTGCAAACGTTATTCACAATTAGTACAAAATATTTCTATTTTTCATCTTCTTATGACATTAGCTTTTCTCCATTATCTTTTTTTACATTTTCTCCACCACTCTCAAAAATTTACAATTAGATATTTGCGAAGGTATATATATTATTTGGTATCCTGAATATATATATTTTTTACAATAACTATTATTTTTTCTTTTTATATTCTTAATTTATGTATTATATCAACAAATGCATGTGTTTTTCTGTTATATTGTTGTGGTTATTTTCATGATGGAATTGGTGCTGATCAAGATTGTAAGTAATTTTGTAAAAATAAAAAATATATCATTGCTATTTTTTTCCCTCTTATTTTAAGTCAAATAACAAACATTTTGAGCGTTCTATGATATAGTTATCTTCGTTGAATTTCAAATTTGATAAATAGAAGAGGTTGTTGTATCATAACTTTAGCAAAAGTTAAAAGAGAGTATTATTTTTCACTAGGTGATTTATCCAGCGTTCGCGCGAAAATAATATATATTAGTAATTATTTTTTAATAATTAAATATTATTATATTTTAGTATTAAAATAATTAATATTTAAATTATTAAATTTTAATAAAATAATAATATTTTATTTGTTTTTTATTATATTTTTGGAGTATTTAAGTTAAAGGCAAGCTTATGGGCCATATTGTATTTTTGTTTTTTTATTAAATTTTCAATTTTATACACTTAAGATATGTATATAAATATCAATTTTTTCATATCATTAGAGAATTAAATATTAGTTCTCTCATAATTTTTTACTTATTTATATTTAAAAGGAAATATAAAACAGAAGAATGAAATGGCAAAAACACGATTAAATACATCGAATTCCAAAATTTATAAATGAAATTATACGTATGTTCTATTTATATTTTAGTATCTACATCATTCTTTAATATAACTTGATTAATTTGAAAATGTTCTTTCTTCATTATTTTCTTAATTAATTGAAACTTTATTTCTTTTAAATTTTATTTCAATGTATTTTTTAATTATCACTCTCAATTAAAATAGATTAATATAAAAAAAAAATTGAAAGTGAGATTTAGAGTTACTTTCACAATTTTATACGTTAGAATAAAAAAATGAATCAAGCAATTAACTAAAAAAGAGGATAAATCGGTGATAAATTTCTAGAGTAATTTTTTTTTCATTTAGTAGCTCATTCCATCTTATCTTCAAATTTTAAGTTAGAAAAAGAAAAATACTTATTTCAATAGCACAAATCTTTTCCATCTCTTTTTATTTTTTCTTATTCATCTAGAAACTTTTCATAGATGTCAATCTTATAGGAATTTAGTACGTCATTATCGAAGTCACGTAATTTCAGCGTCAAATATATTTATAAAAGCATATATAGCCAAAGAAAGTATGTAAAATTATTTTTAAATCCATATCAATTCTCTCCACATTGATCTTGTCATACTTTTTGATATTAAGCATGACTTTGCGATCATTTTACTAAAGACTTGAATTTACTAGATTCTGTCATGTTAGCAGTCACAACTTTGTAATCATTCTAAAGAAAAAAAAACCAACACTTAAATATTATAACACAATTTATCGTATGAAATAAATTAATAACTAAAAAGAATGAAAATTAATAGATAAAAATATATACTATTGTAATATTTCTGCTTTATCTATTTTGCTACTCTAATATTCACTTCATCAATGTTACTCTCACAAATAATAAAATCTTTATACACACACACAAAAGAAAAGACAAAAGCTGCCCGATATATTATTCAATCAAGTAAAAATTTATAAGAATTATAATAAAGTTAATAAGTAATTGGTAAGAAAAAAATTAATTTAATTCTAAAGAATAACTAGATTAATTTTTAAGAGAAAAGAGTGATTTCACCATACATAACTAAAGATGCTTGTAAGGATAATAGCAAAGATTAAATTTTAACCTTCTTTTATTGGTTTAATCACTATAGTTAGTAGTCATTGTAGGTAAAATCAAGTTAATAAGTAACAAGTAAGACAAATTAAATAAATTCTAAAGAATAATAAGATCAAAAAAATTAGTAGAGAAAGATAAAATAATTCTCACTCGGATCAAGATGTTTGACAACAGAGGTAATAGAAAATTATTTTACCTAGCGTAGCTGACTGAACCCTAACGTCGCCAAACCTTTCAGATAGTTTTCCGGTGGCCATGGCAGCCATGTCCTCAGGCCAACCTGAATACAACCCAAAATAATTTTTCATTGGAATTTTTTACATTTAGAAACTTATTGATGTCCCATTTAAAACCTATTCCAATAAATCGCTCTCTTATCTACATGGTGAACCTAGAGTGATTTGGGAAGAGAGGAAGTGACCTAATGATTTATAAATAAAATTTACAATATGTTGTTATTGGTAAGTTTTCATATGGCTGGCTAGCATTTCATGATTTACGACAAATCATTCCCAAACAATGCAAAATTAATTTGGGTCAATATAGGCTTGTTGAGTAATAGACATGTTACGATTAGGGCTGCAAAATTTGAAGGACTATGTTAGCCTTTTATCTAATGATTTTGGATCTCATACATAGACAATGGACTTATCCACTTGAGAACTTGAAGGTTGGGATCCTTTATTTGATCTTTGAGAGGAGACTACTACGCCATTGCTTGGATCTCATTTCTGTCACGATCAGTAGACTTGGATTGTAGACAGGACAAAAAGGAACCCGAAGGAAGCTCCAAGTCGGCCCATGGCATTATCATGCTACACTTGCTGTAAGAAATGTAGAAATCATGAACAAGAGGAAGAAATGACAAGAAACTAATATGAACCATAGCAACAATTTAATAACATATAAGTAGCGTTGAGCGTTCTAGACAAGTCCGAAAGCCTTCTACTAAGCGAGTTGTTGGGACAAGCCCCGGCTAACTCCCAAAAGTTTGAAAACTAAAACATAATAAAACAGGAATATAAATCACGTCCTCGGAAGATGAGGACTCACTACTAGCATGGCCAGAATGGAGAAGCGTACATCTAACCCACGTGCATTTGAGAACACAGGAGACATGAATCCCTATATCATGGCTTGATAGCACAAGAGACGTGCAGTCGTACTTGGGAAATGTATTGAGTATGCAGGAAGCGACAGTAAACTAACTCATAATATTGGCAAGGAGGAAGTAGGTAAAACATATTAGCCAGCCATGTAATAGAAGTGAAGTACAACAATCTTATCTGAGGTTCACATATTCACTACTAACCACATTATAAATACATGCATTATGATAGCAACCGATGATATTAAATAGTAGCCCAATCAGGGAATAATACAAAAGTATGATGCCGTGACTGATATCCAAGAGGGTCCCTGACGTCCCTGAGGGGGAGTCACACAGTCGAAGGGAGCGTCCACGGCTATCAAGGAAAGCATTCTCGGCTAAAGAGAATCTGTTGTCAAAAGGAGAGAGAGAGCTCACGATATAGAGTCATTGGCGCTAGGGATGTTAGTATCAAACAACGGAGAAAAAAAATAAAATATAATTTGACTAGGAGTAAGTCCCGACTCAATTAAGAGATGACATTCTCCACTAACGTCACAGATAAGACATTTCTCCACTAACGTCTAGATAAGACATTCTCCGCTAACGTCCTGAAGACATACTCCACTATAGCGCATAGAAAATGAATTTCCACTATACTAGCTAATTTGAATTTACAATAATTAATGAGAGACGAGACATCCTCCTCTCATCATGCGGTACTCATGTTATTATTAAAGCTATCTTTTAAATAGGCACGGGTTCACAACTTGACATGTTAATCACAGGCTCAGTCATTATGATTCATATTATTACAAAACCAACTTCCTCATTAGCCTTAAGCATACAACCCAACGAAACATGCTATAAATTCGTACTAGCATTATTCTATCACGGGTTCTTGATTACTGTACTCACACTCGTTCTTGAGTAATATAAGTTTAAACATGATTTATAGAATTCAACTCGTAATCCTATCAAGGGATGCATAACTTCATAGTGGGTTACAAACATTCCACACGCTTGTCACAATCATTTCATTCTGAACTCCTTAGCCCGGGTGTTTTAGATTCTAAGGTTTTATAATAACAATTTTTGTGAAGCCTTTATAGAATCCGCCCAAGCCTCATAGTTCAACAATGGAATGCAATGCATCATGCCCAATTGATTAAATCTAAAACATGGTGAGGACACATAATTTACTTCAATTACTCAATCCCACAAATCCTACTCAATCCAACATGGTCATCAATATCATAGTAAAGTCATTAGGGTTAATTATGCAATATTTCCACACTTCCATCATAATCGTGAATTTCTCTTTGGTAATCAAGGAGAAATGAACAATTCCCATTCAACACTTAAATTGAGTTAGGAAGAACATACTACACTCGTACATACTTAACCTATATTTTTTTTTCATATAATTTCTTCATATTCATGCATCACTATGAAAATTAATTGAACAATGAAACACCCATTCATTACTCAGGCAATTTTATAATTTCACGAGTTTATCATGCATTTGACATATGATCCATATTCCAAACAACCCATCAAATTAACATCCCAATTAGTTTCATAATTGCAGTAAATATTTGCATTTTAGAAAAGAATAAGGAGAAAATTACCCATTACACAAACCCTAGATCATGCTATTCTAAATACACCAAAAATTGGATTATTATGAAAGCATTTTGGGGCAGGATGGAAGAATGTCCTTGTTAAAGTCCAGCATATAATGACGAAAATCCCACGATCTAAAATCTTTCTTGAAGCTTGAAGAATACCTTAATGAAACCTCTCTAGGATTTTTTAGAAGAGAGGGGGAAGAAGGAGATTGAAGAATGAGGTTTAGGTGCAGAAGAACCCTTAAAATCGTGCAAGGTAGAACCCAAAACGACATAGTTTAGGAATCTAGGGCTTACGAATTACAAAAAATGCCGTGTGAAAAACCCTGAAAACTGCTCTGCCCCGACCACGACTCATACCACGAATTCATACCATGAAATAGCGACTCGTGGTCTCCTCTCGTAGTCACACTTCTCAAATCACAAAGATGGCCATGGCTTCGCTCACCACGGCGTGTGACCTTCTACGGAGTCATTACTGATAGTCGTTGTATCATCCCGCCACACCAATTATCAGCAACCACAGCTCCTCATCACGGCTTCGTTGGTCTGACCTACGAGTCATACCATGACCCGCGACAACTTTCTGTCCCTACAGTGATGCATCCACCCGTGCAATCATCCACATGTTAACCGAAAGACTTGTCCGACTTTACAACCCTGGTCGTACCCACATACTATGACCGTGAGCGGGACTCGTGGTTGGAAAAATGACTTATCGTCGAACCACGGGTCTTCACATGACCCCATACAATCGACACACGACTCGTACCTTGAGTCATCTTGAGGCTAATGTTGCGGAAGTTTTCTGCTAAGCTCATTCAAATCTTTTGGGTACAATGCTTAGGAACTTTTGGGGGTGTTACACATTCCCTTCACTCCCACTAATATTTTTGTGAAAGAGGCCATTTTTCACTTGCTTCTTCTTTTTAGGAAGCCATTGCAGTTGGATATAGCAACGAGAAACCAAACCAGATCAAGTTTTTCCCCTGTCAAAGTTGAAATGGATCTATTGGCGAATTTCCCAGGCGGATCAATATTGGTGTAGGAAGCAATCGAAGTTGTAGAAGTGGATACAAATTACATATGACCATGTTCAAGGTATTGTTTAAATTGCAGAATTTAGGGACATTGCGAAGAAATGCTATGTTATCCATCCTGAACTATATTCCAAAAAGAGAAGGAAAATATTGTAAGAAAGGTATTGATAAAGCGAGGAAACAATGAAAAACTAAGAGGTTTTACAAAAGGAAACGAAGTAGATAAAGAGGATTTCCGAGTTTAGGAGAAATAAGAAAAATCATGAAAAAAGGATAAATCCAAGATAAGAAGGGATAAAAAGAAAAGAGATGGAGTCAAAAGTCAGCCAAATAGGAGAAGAGTGGCAAGCACAAATAACAAGTTTGATGCTTTACAAAATCAAGAGGAGGAAGCGGAGCATCTAGGTACCAACACCCAAATCTGAGGAATTAGAATGAGGATCAAAAAGAGATACATCGAAAGCTTGAGAATCATCGAATCACGGGTTTCACTAACAAGAAAAAGGATGAAGCTTTCAAAGGAGAGTCTAAAGCCATCATAGTGTGGAATCCAGGATCTTAAAAGAGATGCAGTAAGGGCTCGGATACCGGTACAACACATGGAGATAGCATGGCCAGAGAGTCCTAAGGAGCACGATCTCACGAACCCGAAAAAAGCTAAATAAGGAAAGAAAGAGGATGAAAACATGGGGTCAAACATTTTTAAATGCTGTCCAAGGAAGGAGACCTTTCACCGAGGCAAGTTGCTGATCTGAAAAGCGGGACGAAAAGAACCAAGTATGGACAACCAGCTATCTGCTTACAAGTCCAAACAAGGAGTAGCATAGATAGGGAAAGAAATACTAATCAATTACGGACCAGAGATCTTTTTTTGGAATATTAGATCTATAAAGTCTCAAAATGCATTTGAGAACTAATAGATCTTAATAAAAAACATCATTATGCAATTATAGCTTGATGGAACCTTTTGAGACCGGAGAGCTAGATTATTACTATAATAGAAGATTGGGATTGCATCATGCGTAGCAAATGTTTCTTCAAAAATTTGGATGTTGTAGAGAGAAGATTTAGCTGGGATGGTAGAGTGTGATAGTATTCAACAGCAGTTAACTATCAAGTTTGCACATGCGAGAACAAGTTATTAGAATGACGGCGGTGTATGCAAGATGTGATGCTAGAGAAAGACTTGAGTTATGGGAGGGAATTGAAATTTATCCAGCAATTTGTCAAGGTTCCTTAGTTATTGGTGATGATTTAAATGTCATTCTCAATGAAGAAGAGAAGTTAGGGGAATACCTTTTTCACAAGGGAAGGCGGAAGATTTTTCGAGTTGTATTAACAATTGTGCCCTAATGGACATAAGAACTTACGCGGTAAGTATACATGGTAGAATGGGAGAATAGAAGAAGACTGTATTTTTAAAAGATTGGATAGGGTTCTATGTAATTAGAAGTTTTTCAATTTATTACCTTAATGAAGTTTCCCCTTGTAGTGCGACAAGAATACGATCATGCCACCTTACATGTATCTTTGCAATTCTCGGGAAGATATATATGTTAAACCTTTCAATTCTTAGAATTTTCGGACCAAGCACCAGAAATTTAAGGAGATCGTGCAGGAATTGGAAGGCTAATTTTGTTGTTAATCCTTTGCCGAATTCCAAGCCAAAGCAAGAACACTAAAGAGCTTTAGAAATATGGAAGTAAGAGCGCATTTTGAAAATATTTTCAGAAGGTGGGCACCTTGAAAAATATTACCAAAGTCAAGAGGCTCAGTTAGAATGCTTCCCACTCAACAAAACAGGATGGAACTAAGGCGGGCGGAACTTAAAGATATCTCTATTTGAGGAGGGAATGCGGAGGTAGAAATCAAGCATGAAATGGTTTGAGGATGGGGAGAGGAATACAAAACTTTTTTCATTCTTATATTTAAAAGTAAGGAGGAAAACTTCACATTAAGGAAAATTCCAGTCAGTTGAAGGAGAGGTATTAGAATTCAAATAATCTCATTGGGGATGCGGTTGTGGTCTTAACATAGAAATTAGTTCGGGAGGAAGGCACAAATGCGTGAGGATTTTTTGAAAAATATTCTAACCATGATAGCTAAAGAGGAGGGAATGTGTTGATGACCAAATTTTGCCTGAAATAGAGGAGGTCAAAGGTGGTAAGAGGTGATAGTGCATGGTCCAAATGATTTTCGATAAATTCTTTGAAATCTTTGGGATGTGTAAGAGAGGATATCACAAAAATGGTAAGCTTTCTTTTATGGGTATGACATTTCGAGATTCATTACTCCCATACTAATTTTGATATTAATTCCAAAGGAATGTAGTGAATTTCTCGGACACAAGACCTAATGCTTTAGTACTTTTGTTAATAAGGTTATTATATAGAGTACTACGTAGAAAGGATGGTGGAGTTCTTATGCGGCATTGGCTAGGAATCAATCTGGTTTTGTAAAAGGGAGAAACATTACAGAAAATATCATGTTGGCTCAGGAAATTATCAGAGATATTAATTTAAGGAAGAAGTGGCAGAATATGGTTGTTAAGTTGGATATGGAAAAAGTTTATGATAGGGTGCCATGGTTTTACGACTAAAGTTCTTGAAAGGTTTGGATTCTCAGAAATTATCATTGATATGATCTAGGGTTAATTTCTAACTACTGGTATTCTGTGCTGGTTAATAGGCAATCACATGAGTTTTTAAATGCTAGAGGCTTAAAACGGGGAGATCTATCTACTCACCACTCTTTTATCATAGTTGTTGAAGTTCTTTCAAGAGGAATTGAATAAATTACATGAAGATGCTGAGTTCAAAGTTTGGGTTGCCTAAATATAGCCCCTCTATTAATCACTTGTACTATGGAGATGATGCTATCTTTTTTTGCTGCGGTGAAAAGTCGATCAGAGAAAGATGATAGAGGTGTTAGGCGGGAATGTAGAGAGAGTGTTTGGACAATTGATTAGTGAGAGGCAAATATTTTTTTCTATATTCATGAGAAGGCTCATGTGGCACCGGGTATTAAGTTGAAGAAATGAATTGGTATTCATCAGGATCTTTCCCTTTCATCTATTTAGGTTGTCCTGTTTTATGGAAGACGAGAAGAAATTTTATTATGAAGAGTTCTTTGAGAAGGATTTTTAGAAGGCTATTTGGCATGGCAAAATAGATTCTTATCTTATGGAGAATTTATTTTAATCATGTGCTACAATCCATCCCTATATATCTTCTTTCAACTATAGCTCCTCCAAAAGGGGTGATGGATCAAATGCAGGATTTTTTGCAAAAGTTTTACGGTGCAAATCGGGGGAGGGGTAACAAGAAAACATTGGTTGCATGGGAAGAAATGGCTTATCCCAGAGATGAAGGAGGGCTAGGTTTTAAATCTTTACATGATGTTTCAAAAGGCTTTGTACTAAGTTATGAATACGAGTTTTAAAACTTCTGAATTCCCTTATGGGAGCTTTTTATGTGGAATAAATACTGCAAAAACTGCATATTATTAGCGAAGGAGCAGGGGGCATCAAAAATTTGGAAAGAATGATCGGTAGCGAGAGAAGATTAATCGGGAGATATGGTGGCGGGTCAAATGAAATTCTAATTTCTGATTCGACAATTGGACCCAACAGGGTGCTCTCTATTACCTTATTTAACAGAAACAGGCGAAGAAGTAGGTTTGGAAGTGAAATTCTCATGAAGAGAGTTGAGATTATCAAGCCATTAAGGAGAAATTATCGGATGAAATGAGGCACATTATGGAGAATATAAAGATTACCAATCAGTTGCAAATGACAAGGCATGGTGGATAGCTAGTTCTCAGGCTCTTTCTCAGAAAATTCAGCCTAGCATCTTATTTACATCCCGTAAAATTCTTGACATGTAGATAACTATTCGCATATTTGGTTAAGGGTTTTAGAATGCCATCGTGCGAAAAGGGTTCGGGGAGAGGCAGGACAACGTCAAATGGGCGTGTGAACAAATGTGACTTATAAATTACATTCGACGAATGCGACTTAGAGGTTCCAAGTATATAAACCTTCCGCTTCGGTTTTGTGTCATTTTAATTCATAATTTCCAAGAGTAAATAGAAAACGAGGGCCACGAGGATTTCCTTGAAATTCCATCCGTTTACGCTATTAAGCGCGGTCCCAGGAAACTCGAATTAATCTTGGGTGGTGAAGTATGAAGCTAGGAACATTCCTGCAGGTTAGTTTTGTGAAATTCGAACGGACCGTTGTCCTATCGGAACTAAGGTAAGTAGGTACTCCAAATTAGGTATCCAATATACTCGTAGCCCTAAAGTAGTATTTCTCCCTTCTTTGGACTTTAAATATAGCGAGTTTTCATTTTTAGATAAGTCAAAGTTTGGGCTATATATATATTCAAAGTAGGTATTTTCTTAGGTATTGATGAATTTAGTTCTAATTGCTATGAATGTGAATACAGTTGGAGAAATAGCTGAATATTGCTTGAGTTAAGCTAGATTTAAAGCGGGAACCAGAGCAAGCGGAGGGTATGTAAAGCTGTTCCTTCGGCAAGTTAGTAATCCAATTATAGCAAATAAGCGTGAACTATAGAAGAAAGGAATTCAGAAGTCAGAATTGAGTCCAGTATGAATCCAGCAAGCATGTTTATAATGTTATGTTTATAATTTAGAATAAAAAGTTAGTAGAGAAATATGGAACGAGTCGAATATCTCGGATACGGTATAGCTCGGTATGAGAATCGGTTAATGCAAAAAGAGAATCAGAATCGTATATCAAAAAATGGATAGTATTTTCAGTTTAAACATGCTTGTATGTGATTATTGTTTGTTGAGACCTGTTTGTGTTATGAGGCACCTTACAAGCGTCTCCGCCTAGGTTAATGCTTCGTAGCCGACCCGCGTTGAGGGTAGGGATCGCCACTCAAGTGAGTATGACGTCCTCTAGAGGATGAAGATGGGATGGAGAATTCCCCCATATGAGGCTGATCAGCATAGCATTACAGAGCAGAGAGTACAAAGTACCAGTCTGAGGTTGATGCAGAGTCCTCCGAGCTCGGACACGATTACATATATCGAGAGGTCATAGTCAGGCGGGAACCGGGGTGGGGTGAGTGCTCGTAGTTAGTAGATGAGTGGAGTGATTTACTTTTGGATGGTTTGACCCGGGTAGGGGTATATAGACTATGTGTTGATTGGCACCTTCTGGTTATGAAGTGGTATAGGTCCTTGTGTGTTATATATGTATAAGTATTTATTAGGCGATAGACGAGGTCGCCATGTAAACGGTATGCTCTACCTTACCATCAGTACAGATGAGCTTATTTTGATCCGTCAGCCCAGACAGTTTCAGATACTTTCTGCTTTTCAGAATATCTAGTATTGTTGCTTATATTGCAGTTATGCTCAGTTTTCCTTACATACTCGGTACCGGTGGTAACGCGCCGGGCCCATTACCCCACTTTGCGAGTACTCATGGGCAGGCGATCACGTGATTCCAGCCAGCTCCAAGAGTCATCAGCTCCTGTCATCAGAGCTAGACAGCTAGAAGGTCTATTTCCTTTCTTTTACATTTATGTGATACAGGTAGGCGGGAGCCTGTCCAGGGCAAATCTGCTCAGAAGTATTCTTAGGAAGCACGATGCAGTATATATTTCCATTAGTTAGTTGTACCGTCGTGTGGGGCGTGCGGCATATTTAGTTGTTTATGTGGTATTGTGAGGCCGTATTCAGTTGGTAGTGACCTTGTCGATCATGTTTAGTATCTGTTATATTGATTGAAGTAACTAATTGACATGGTGGCACTTAGCCGACCCATAGTTCCGCCCATAACAAATTTTAGTTATTTGTTGTTATTGTACAGGTAGCTGTGACCCTGGCAAGCCCAGGCTGTATTTGCAGCCGCTATATAGCCACGTTGATGTGGAATCGAGTTAGAGCAGCCAAGCACCAAAAGTGCTTAGGCTCGGTAGTCTAGCCCAGTTCGAATCTTAGTAGGGCACAGTGCAGTCATACCCCAAGGCGGGCGTGACACATCTATTAAGGAAGAGAAGAGAAGGTGGTAGGGTTTGAATATGATAGAAAGGTTTGCCTTTCAGTACGGCTTCCTAATGTGGAGAGAGTTTGGAGGAAGGATTTCTACAAATGACAACTTTAGGATCGAATGAATATTCAAGTTGTTTCTAGATGCTATTGCTACAGGCAATATCATATGGAAACCATGGCACATTATTTCTAACACGCCAACATAACAAAAGCTATGGAGGCATTTTTGCTTCTTGTGCGGTATTCCAGATTGGAGGATTGTCATTATATCTTACTATCAAGGAATGGTGGAATCATCGACGAATACCAAAAAATTAGCAACACATTTATAAGTTATTCTGCTATTATAATATGGAGAGAATAAATGCAAGAAGACATGGAAATGAGGTCAATCTACATGGAGTTGTGAGAATACTCAGCAGACTATCAGGCAGTACATCAAGGTAAACTATCCTTGGATGAAGACTCAGGTGAGATGTTGGGGAGATAGTGGGTATGCGGTTAATTACAAATCTAGACTATGAGAAGATTGTGCGTGGAAGTTCCGTTGCAATTGGGTAAAGTGTAATACTAATGGAGTTTGCAGGGGTAATCCCGAGGCCTGGATACTTATGAATTCTTGTCCTCAGAAATGACATTAGGATCTATCGATCTGAAGCAAGGAAGATAGGAATAGTCTCTAAGATAGGAATAGTCTCTAACATGCAGGCAGAAGTTTTGGCAGTTTGGCATGCTCTGAGATATTGTCACAGTAATCTAATACATCAGCTAATTCTAGAAACAGACTCCTTAAGTTTAGCGAAAATGTTACTAAAGGAGTGGAAGATTCCTTGGAAGGTTGCAGATTTAATGGATGAGATTCAGGAGATGATAGCTAAGCTACACATAGTCATTAATCATACATACAGAGAAGCAAATCAATTATCATACAGTATTGCCAACATTACTTCGACAGTAATGGAACATGCAGGTTTAATTTTTTTTCGAGAGCTACCTTCAAGATGTAAAAGAATTCTAAATATGGATAAAACGAAGATACCATATTTGAGAATAAAGACAAAGAAGATAATAGATATTCGCATTCACTAGATAGTCAATAAGGCAGAGATTCATAGTATCTAAACATTTACAAAAGTTTCAAGGGTTTTAACAAATCTGTGATACGATAGCAGCAAAAAGGAGTTACAGCAAAAGAGAGATTCCACCATATCAGTCGCATATTTCACATGGAAATGAAGAAGATCGGAGGCAACTAGTCTTCCTCCCTTTTCTTACTCCACCGCTGTTTGGTCAAATAGGAACTGGAGAGGTACCTCTAGAAAGTACCTTACACTGATTCACCTGAAAAAAGGTAAGAGGTTAGGTGGGGTTTGGATTTAATGAAAGGGAGAAATGAGTCTTACCTCTTTGAGATGAGCTGAGCAGAGATGACATTCATGTTTGGAGGACGATAATATACTCATATCAGGTATCGGAGGGTTTGGAAGTTGAGTTGCGGCGCCATTGAAGTGAATCGATTTTCTGGAGGAAGGAAGAGAGGAATTAGGAAACCCTATTTCTTAGGGGTCTGGTCGGACTAGATAATGGTTAGAGGTGGTCTTAGTTTATAGGGCCATGTTTTGGGCCAATAATGTACATATTTTCTTCTTTTTTTGTTATTATTCTTCCTCTGTTGAAATAAAAGGGCCACGAGCCCAAAAATTTGATTAAAAAAAAAGATGAAAAGATTAAGACCTCTAACCTCCTTCAATTGAGGTTTAATCTATATAGTTAATAAACACTCAAGTGAAATTATTTAGACAAATAATGATAGACTTTTGGGCTTCATAATTTTTTTTAAAAAAAGTGAAAAACAAATAAGAGTAAAGTAGAAGGTGTAATTAAGAAAGATAAAGAAATAACTTTTCAATTTTTTTTAATGTACTATATTTAATATAATTAAGAGAGTAATTAAATAAGTTAATTTTGAGCTTTTAAACATATGCATATAAATGATTTTCAAAAGAAAAAGCAATTTTAAATAGAAAAAAATTATTAAAAAAAAAATATGAATGGAGCTCAAAGAGGCATGCCTCTAGTCTCCTTTATTATATATATTAATTTGTATAATAAGCTTATAGTAATGAAACATTTGAGAAGATTATTTCAGATAAATGACAATTATATATAAGCAATTAATATCATTTGTTTGGGTGTATGTCAAAAAGTAATTCATCAAATTTCTGTCAATTTTACTCGATTAGAAATTATATTTATCATCTAGTAGCAACAATATATCATTCGACATATAACATATAACGAGTCTACACAAATTTACATGAAATACACGTGCAACACACGTGTCATGATCCAAATAGGCGAGTCGTGCGGGCACCTATG
>JACEIK010001484.1:63666-74330 GCA_018107945.1 Datura stramonium | reverse complement strand
CAAGAAGCCAATATAGTCAACCGATGTTAGTTGAGAAAGATAATTACTCCCTTCATTTCAAAATAAGTGGTGTTTTTAGCTCATGCACACCCCTTGAAAACTACTCATTCCTACAAAGAAAAATGCATTTTTACCTACTTACCCCTAATAAATTTCTTGAAAAAGATATAACTCTTTAATATTTTATTGATTATGTAAAACTCTCTCCATTTAAATAAGGGTAATAGGAAGAACATCATTAATATCTTCTTGATTATGTAAAATATCACTTATTTTGAAATAAAATGAAGAGGTCAAAACACTACTTATTTTAAAACGGTGAAAGTATTAATTAGCCAAGAAAATCCAACTCTAGATTGGAACTCTGAAAACATATATAATTCAATAACACAGTAACAATTCAATATAAAGAAAAGTGAAAAATAAAAATTCATATCTTGAATTCGAACTTATTTAAATGAAAATCCTAGACAATTTCATTATAAGAAATTAGACTCTGTGGCGATTAAAGTCAAAAAGTCGCCACTAATTTATTTTAGTGGCAACTTTAATAATTATCGCAAATAACTGAAGAACAGAATATTTTTGTGATAACTGTCAAATTTAGTTGATATCTTAACCAAAAGAGTGATTCAGTCGATACAGAGGTGCGCTTGAAGTGGGGGGTGTGCTGTCCCTATTGGGCTGGGCCCTTCCAGGTTGTTTTATGAAATAAAATTAACTAACCAACAGATAAATTTCGTATAAAGTACGTAAAACTAAACAAAATACAGGAAAGGAAGATCAGATATGAAGTTTGAAATGTATTAATAAATATTTGTTCAAATAATGTTCAAAATTTCTATAATTGGAGAGATTCTTGCAATAATTTAAAAGTTGTAAAAAATGAATGATTATTTAATTAAGCTAAAAAAAATCCCGAACAAAGAAAAATAGGCAGATATTTCCTTTTTATTTTAACAAAAGAAAGGAAGGTTTTTTTTTTTAAAAAAAACTTAAAGTAAACGATCGATTTAGTGGCGATTTGGGCAACTACGTACTAAGAAGTGGCTATAAAAGCTTCACAATTGTGGCATCTTTGATACATCAAAATTTTGCCCGACAGTTGAAATAAAAATTTAGTGTATATTCATGGTGACCTAAGTATAGTCGCCACTAAAATTTTACTTTTATGGAGATTTGTTGAGTAGATGATTAGAAGGGTAATTTAGTCTTTTAGAATAGTCTAACCACCAATTAGTTAAGCATTGGTAGTTAGTTAGTTAAAAGCATAATTAGTTAGTTAAATTATATATATCCATGTGTTGTACTTTCATATTTATTCACTGAAGCTCTGAAATAATGTTGATTT
Organism: Datura stramonium; assembly: GCA_018107945.1. NCBI lineage: Eukaryota > Viridiplantae > Streptophyta > Magnoliopsida > Solanales > Solanaceae > Datura > Datura stramonium. Next base: position 72,979 of record JACEIK010001484.1, on the reverse strand, counting down.
TACTCTCTCTTCATCATCTTCTTCTCTTCTACTTCTTCTTCAATTACTTCTCTGAAATATATTCTTTAAAGTTCAAGATTCAACATGGTATCAGAGTTATTGTGCTTCTAATTGTTGGTGTCTAATTGAGGCACATAATTCTTTATGTATTTCTTCAATTCTATCAAAATCTAAAAGTGTGTCCGATTGAAAATTGAAGTTGTAAACAATGGCGATCAATGAAGAACAAGGATGAGGAGCTTCAAGTGAGTCAAATTCATCAATCGATGAAAGTTTAGGACTGGGTGTACATTCGAAGCATCTCATCCTCTATATCTGACTCCAGGCGATACAAGTGGTATTTCTTTGATTTCTTTTCAGTTGACAGGCACAGATAATTACGCTTTATGGAGTCGCTCTTTGCGTATTGCTTTACTAGGGAGTAATAAGTTAGGAATTGTAGATGGATCTTGGAAGAAAGAAAGGTTCCATGAGAAATTCTGGTATCAATGGGAGCGTTGTAATGCAATTGTTCTCTCATGACTGATTAACTCAGTCTCTCAAAATTTGGTGAGTGGAATCGCTTATGCATCTAATGCTCATTCAGTCTGGTTGGATCTTAAGAAGAGGATTGACAAAGTTGATGGTACTCGATCTTTCAATCTTCACAGGGAGATTGTCACTTTGGTTCAAGGTACTTCCTCTATTTCTGCCTATTATTCAAGACTTAAAGATTTGTGGGATGAGCATGAGGCTTTAGTACCAGTGCCTAGCTGTAACTGTGTTAAATCCAAGGATTTCTTAGTTCATTTGCAAAGACAGAAATTATATCAATTCTTGATTGGTCTTAATGACTCCTATACACAAGTAAGAAGTCAAATTCTGTTGTTGGATCCTTTACCTACTGTGAATCAAGCATATTCAATGCTTATGAGTGATCAAAGTCAGAATGCCATGATAAATTCCAGTGGCATCTTGGGTGCTTCTCCAGCTGAGAATACAGGGAATTTTATGACCATAGCTTTGTACAGTTCTAAGGCTAGTACAAGCAATGCTCAAAGATTCAAGAAAAACTTCAACTTGCATTGTATTTCTGCAAGATGAGAGGTTATGTTAGGGAGAATTGCTACAAGATATAGGATCTCCAAATTACATGTTCAAAAAGAAGGGAGGAGGTCCAACTTCCATTTCTCATAGTATTCAAACAAATAATCAAATTGCTGAGTCAAAACACAACAAGTTCAAAGGAAGGGTCTCAAAGTTCATAGCAGTCTGGTTTACAGGGAATTTCTCCAAATTCCTTGATGTTAGACGAACAAGGAAATCAAGTACAAATGCCCTGCTTCTTTACGAAAGATCAATATGATCAGATTGTTAATATGCTCAATGTAGTTCCAACGCCTTCTGTAGCTAATGTTGTAGGTATGAATGTTGCTCTATTAACTGTTAATAATAAAAAAGAGTGGATTATTGACACAGGAGCTACAAATCATATTGTAGCAGATTCTGAATTACTTGAAAGATCTACTAAACTAGAATTGTTAAATCAAAAAAGGTAGTTTTACCTACTGGTGATGTGGCTTATGTCACTCACATAGGTTCTAATATACTAACTGCAGGTAACATTCTTGATAATGTGTTACATATTCCTTAGTTCAAATTCAATCTATTGTCAGTCTCACAAGTAACTAAGGCATTATAATATTTAGTTGCCTTTTATCCTGTCTTCTATTTATTTCAGGATCTCTTCAATGGGAAGGTGAAAGTGATTGGTAGAGTAAGAGATGCATTATATCTGCTGCCTTCATATTCTGCATCAAAGGATTCTTGCTCTCTAGCTTCTAATAATTCTATAGCAGTCAATATGCATGATAATGTTATATTACTCTGTGGAATAAGAGGCTTGGTCATCCATCATATAAAGTGTTGAATAAGCTACTAGCAGTACCTTTAGATAAATATAGTTTAACTGTGAAAAATTATGTTGTTTGTCTTTGTGTAAAACAAGTTAGGACTCCTTTTAGTACTAGCAGTATTAAAAGTACTAGTTGTTTTGATATGTTGCATCTAGATTTGTAGGGACCTTATAAAATTTCAACCTATGATGGAAATAAATACTTTTTGACAGTGGTGGATGACTTCTCTAGAATGACTTGGTTATTTTTGTTGAAAATTAAATCTAACATTTGTGTAGTGATACAACAGTTTCTAACTTATATTGATACTCAGTTCAGTAAAAAAGTTAAATGCATTAGAAAAGATACTGGTACAGAAATTGTTAACTCAATCTGTGATTCTTTATTCAAATCTCTTAGTATAATACACCAAACTTCATGTGCTTATACTCCTCGGCAAAATGGTGTTGCTGAGAGGAAACACAAGCACATTCAAGAAGTATGTAGGGCTATCAGATTTCAAGGTCATATCCCTATTAAGTTTTGGGGACATTATGTGTAAGTTGTTGCCTATTTGATCAATAGAATTCCTTCTCCTATACTTAATAATAGATCACCTTTTGAAATTCTACATGGTATGAAACCATGTATACATCACCTTAGAGTGATAGGATGTCTGGTATTTTCTAAAGCAGTTCATGAAAGTGATAAGTCAAAGTCAAGGTCTATAGCAGCATTCCATATGGGTTATTCTCATACCCAAAAGGGCTATATAGTCTATGACTTTACTAATTCTAGCTTTTTTGTCAACAGAGATGTTGAGTTCAGAGAACATATTTTTCCATTCAAGAATCTCAATAAGAGTGCTCCAGCTCCATTTTTGGATGTCTTTGCTGACCACAAATTGGCTGTTGATTCTGTAAATCCTACTCTCAATACACAGAATATAGATAGGTCTAATGGCTCTACTAGTTCCACCCCCAGTCTGATCCAGTTATACCTGCTTCTACTTCTACACAAATCACACTGCCTTAACAAAAAAATGCTGCCGACAGACCTCAAAGGAGGTCATCCAAAGCTATAGCCCCACCTTTATGGATGAAGGATTTTGTTGTGACTCAGAAACCAAGTGCAGGAACACCACACGGTTTTGCAAACAATGTCAGTTATGCACATCTACTTTCTAAATATCAATCCTTTATTGTTGCTAGTTCTAGTGAGGTTGAACCTTTCATATGCTGAAGCAATGAAGGATCCTAGATGGGTGGATTCTATGAAGGCAGAGATTAAAGCCTTAGAAAGCAATCAAACCTGAAAAATAGTTTCATTACCTGAAGGAAAAAAGCCTATTGGCTGTAAATGAGTATTTAGAATAAAGTACAAAGAGACAGGTGAAATTAAAAGATTCAAGGCAAAGCTAGTTGCAAAAAAATACAATCAACAAGAAGGGATTGACTACCAAGAGACTTTTTCTCCTGTAGTCAAAATGGTTACTGTTAGATCAATTTTGGTTGTTGCATCAATGAAACATTGGCACATCTATCAAATGGATGTGTACAATACTTTTCTTCAAGGATATCTCACTGATGAGATATACATAAATTTTCCGCAAAGCTTTGGAAGCCAGGGGGAGAAAAGACCAGTTTGTAGGCTTCTCAAATCCTTGTATGGGCTAAAACAAGTACAAAGACAATGGAATTTAAAATTATTAGAAACTATGTTGCACCTTGGATTCACTGAGAGTCAGCATGATCACTCCTTATTCATTAAGAGGGTTGGAAAAGATCTGGTGCTTATACTGGTTTATGTAGATGATATCTTAGTCACTGGGAACAGCTTACAACTAATCAAGAAAGCCAAGGCAGATCTGCATCAAGCCTTTAAGATGAAGGATCTAGGGGAGTTAAGATACTTCCTAGGTATTGAATTTGCTAGGTCTAAATCTGGGATATTGATGCATAAAAGAAAATACACATTAGAGTTGAATTCTGAGTTGGGATTAGGAGCTGCAAAATCAGTTGCTACTCCTCTTGAAACCAATGTCAGATTGACTACTAAAGAAGTGGATGATCTTGTAAACAATTCAAGCAAGGGGGAGGATGAACTTCTAACTGATATTGGAGCTTATCAGAGGATCATTGGAAAACTATTATATCTAACCATAACCAGGCCAGATATCTCTTTCCGTGTACAGATATTAAGTCAGTTCCTACATCAACCAAACAGATCACACTTGAGAGCAGCCATGAGAAGAGTAAAATACCTTAAGAACCAACCTGGGCAAGGAATACTTTTATCAAGCAACAGTCAAGAACAGATATCAGCTTATTGCGATGCTGACTGGGTAGCCAACCCAAATTCAAGAAAATCTGTACATAGGTTTTTTTAGTGAAAATAGGTGATTCTTTAATCTCTTGAAAGTAAAAAAAACAAAGTACTGTATCCAGGAGTACAACTGAAGCAGCGTACAGAAGTTTGGCTTCTACAGCAGCTGATCTAGTTTGGATTCTAGGCTTATTCAAGGAAATTGGTGTGAAGATAACACTGTCTGTTCAAGTATATACTGATAGTAAGACAACAATGCAAATAGCTGCAAATTCAGTCTTCTATGAGAGAAACAAACACATAGAAATAGACTGTCATTTTGTGAGAGAAAAAATTCAAACGGAAATGATAAAAAAAATCTATGTGCCTACAAGAGATCAACAAGCTGATTTGCTTACTAAAGGGCTAAATAAAATACAACATGATTATCTATGTTCCAAGCTAGGGGTACAAAACATCTTTGCACCACCTACTAGCTTGAGGGGGAGCGTTGAGTAAATGATTAGAAGGGTAATTTAGTCCTTTAGAATAGTCTAACTACCAGTTAGTTAAGCATTGGTAGTTAGTTAGTTAAAAGCATAATTAGTTAGTTAAATTGTATATATATACATGTACCGTACTTTCATATTTATTCATTGAAGCTCTGTAATAATATTGATTTTTACTCTCTCTTCATCATCTTTTTCTCTTCTGCTTCTTATTCAATTACTTCTTTGAAATATATTCTTTAAAGCTCAAGATTCAATAAAATTATGAGAGTAGCCACAAATATATTTACCTGTTGTGGCAACTAATGGTGTCACCACATAAATTTTCCAAAAAAAATGATTTCTTGTTGTATTTTTGGATTTCAAATTTATGCAAGTCAAATTCTTAGATTGTTTTGATGTTTGAAACTTATACAAGTTATTATTTTTAAGCTTTTGTTGTCATTTTGATTCGTTCAAGGAATTAGTAAAATGGATGCCTTAATTTAATTATATGATTTGATTGTATTTGTTTTTTTTTTTAAAAACTTTGTTGACCTTGATTAAAATGGATGCTTTAGTTTAAGACTCGTAATGGACTATCCTTATTAGGATTATTGAAGCATAATGAGAATCGGATCGCTTCAATGAAACTACAGAAAAATTTATCAAGGGCCAATAATCCTGGCAAAGATAGTCCATTACGAGTTCTAAACTGCCCTAAAACTCCTCCTTGGCTTAGACAGACATTTCAACAAGACCTCCAACATAGCCTGGACTTTCCACCTGAATTATTTTCACCTACCTTAGTATCATTGGGTAATCTTTTTCTTATAAAGGAACTAGTACCATGTCTTGTTATACTCCGGAAGCCCAAAGATCAGATCCGAGATTTGAAACGGAGAAAAACTTAAAAACTAACATCATGCACATAACGAGTCATGAGGTGACCTGTTGGGGCAACCCACGAGTCGTGATGTGACTCATGGTATGGCTCAAGAGATGAATTTTGAAGTTGAGAAATGAGATTCCCACGGGCATGACCATGAGTCGTGGTCAGGCCCCACGACTCGTTAGGTCAGTCGTGGGGAGTGGTGTTTGAGTACAGAGGAGAAAAAGGCAGTGGACTTCACAGAAGTACCCCACAAGTCGCGGTCATTCACCACAATTCGTGGGGAGCATTGTGAGCAGCAGGGTATAATTTAATCAGGGATGAGGCAGTGTACATAACGGGTTGTGACCACGAGTCGTGGTCACCTATAACGGATCGTGATGTTACTCGTGACGATCCCAGATGATCAGATGATTAGTGTACTTGACGGATGACTCAACGAGTCGTGGTACTTGAGGACGAGTCGTAGGGTCCCTCATTGGATCATCTGGCAGTTATATCCTGCGAATTTAGTAAGGGCTATTTTGTAATTTCTAAGCTCCTAAGGCTAAACTACGTCATTTTGAGTTATGAATAATGACTTTTTAAAGGGGTTAAGTTCATTTTAGGCCATTTTCATATTCATGCATGTAAGAGTGATAGTCTAGAGAGGTGATCAAGGCAATTCTTCAAGGTATTTCTTCAATTTCTTCTTGGGCATTCAAGAAAGTGTTAGGATCAGCCATAATCAGGTATGTAGGGTTATGAATAGGTTTTTTCGTTCACACTCATGCTCAATCTAACCTAATTCATGAAGTTTTGATCGAAAATCTTATAGGGTTCTGTCTTATATATTGTGGAATTCTAATGATCTATCCATGGGTTATTATTTTACATGATTTATACCATATTTTATGAATTATGATTAGATTCTACAACTAATTCGATTATAAACTTATTGATTTCAATTTCTACTGAATTATGCCTAATTATGCATGTTCTATGATGAATTGAATTATAATCTTTACTTCTATAGTTGATATTCATAAACTCATCATGATTTATGATTTGTAATATTGATTTAATCAATTTCCCATTATGAATTTATGATTTTCAAAGCCTATATATGATTTTCAAGTATGCATGAATCTCATGATTTTTCTAATTATGTTTTGACTGACTCACGGGCCTTACTCTCATGATTATTTCACGTATTTACAAGCATGCTTATGATTATCATGATTTAAATAGCTCGTGAATATAATTCTTATTATACTATGAGCACTATATATATATATATATTTTAGGAGTAGTATTTAACATCGAGTAGGTTCGGAGCTCAAATTTTGCCCCGAATCTTAAAACTACGTGCCACCGTAGGACATGATGGGACCTCCATTGTGACTGTCCCCTTTTTCCCAAATGGGACCTTTCATGTGTGATATCACGCCCTTCATGGTTCTACCTTTGGCAAGGTACGAAACCCTCCCGACTAGGGATTTACAGGCCGGGCTCCATGTGTGCTCATATGGGATATGTCGGTTATAAGAATCTCTCATTGTTCCGCATATTTTATGCATCGATATGTTTATGTTATTTGGCTCAAGTGATGATTTAATAAAGTTCTCTCATGACTATGATAATGAATGATTCACGAATGATTTGAAAACCCTGATCCTTATGCTATCTTATGATATTTATGTTACGAGCATGTTGTCCCACTCTTATGATTATTTATGGGATTTTATGTATTTTTAAATGTCCGTCTTACTTACCTTACATACTCGGTACATTTCACGTACTGACCGCATACTCTATGCTGTATCATTTTATGATACAGGACCCGACTCTCAGGTTCAGCCCCGTCAGTAGCCCATATCAGAGTTTAGCATCCAGCCCCTTGGTGAGTCCTCATTCTCCGAGGATCATATGTTTAAGATATTGATGTTCTTTTTTTGTTTTAAGTTCTGTTGGGTTAGTTGGGGATGTTGTCTCATCAACCCATCTGTTATGATAGAGGCTTTCAGACTACATGTAGTACTCTGCTGTTATGTATTTAGTACGTACCACTTATCATGCTAAGTTTTGTTATATTTATGCTTCCGCTATGTTGATATGTTAAGTATTACGTGATAATGAGATGGATATAGATGAATGTTCATGTCATGGGTCGACTTGGAGTCTCCCGGGACTCCTTGTCCCGTGTTACGATTCGGGTCTACGTTCGGATCGTGACATGTCTAGTGTGTATAATTCAATACATAGGTAATTAGCCTTTCATTTAGGTTAATATAATCAAATTAAAATTAAAATTTAAAATTTATATAGAAAAAATAAAAGTACCTCAGACCTTGGAGGTGCAACCAATGCCTTGATTTAAAATTTCTCAACTTTTATTTCTTGATAATATATTACAAAAGGGATAAATAGAGAGCTTGACAAGAGTTTTCTAAAACTTGCCTATTCTAGTAAAAAAGAGACCCTTATATAACGGATCCCCAAACAAAACAACAAAATGACCATTATGTGGCCACAAGATAAAAAGATAAGAAAAAACATAAAATAACCTTAATGTGGCCAACAAGATAAAAAGATAAAAAGATAAAAGATAATAAGATAAGCTAGACCATTATGGTCTACTACTTTAATAATTTCTTCTATGAAAGAAAAGATATTTTGTCTCTATTACCCCAATCATCTATAAAATGGGGCATTCCTCAATTTTTTTTCCTTTTTTTATTATCAAATCTGGCATAATTGGAAGACTAGTAAATTTATCCACGCTTTGCGCGGTTATAAATTTTTTATGAAGTTGTCATTTAAATTTTATCTAATACCTCAATATCATAGATAATTTAAAAATATGTTTTTGTCTTTATTTTTTGTTCAAAAAGATAATTCAAACCTATAAGTGTATAGTTTTAATTCACATGTGTATCGCAAAACTTAATTTTGAAATTAAATTAAACTTACAATCAAAATTTAAATAGTGAATATAAGAAGAAAACAGGATAATACAATAAGAAGAAAGCTGAAAACAAAAGTTTCGATAACTCATCTGTAGTTAACTTTTTTTCACATATAGTCTAATAAAAGAAAAATGGGTAAGTAGAAGAGACTTTATATCAAATTTGTGATAAAATTGAAATAACGAATTACTTATAAGTATTTAAAATATAAAAAAAAAAATTAAGAACTTTAGCTGACATAAAATTGTCCTGTACTTCAATTCATAAAAGTGTATTTGGAATCTATTTTTAATAACTTACAAATGTGATGATAATCACTTTCTTCCTAAGTAAGTAGCTCAAAAATTGTCAAGAAAAAAAGAATCAATTAACGATACTTACTTTAAAAAAAAAAACTCAAGTAAAAGCTTTCATTCATGCTCTCAATTATTCTTTATAGCAATTGAAAATATGCGAAAAATCTTAGTGAAATATCTAAGTATTTTGAGCCAAATTCGATCATTGGTCGAAATGGAGTTGGAAAATATCTTATTTATCAAGCTTTCAGCTTCCCCCAATTTGAAAAAAGAGGGACAAAGAACGAAAGGTCAAACATAATTTCTTCATTCTTTTACACATTTTGGCTTCTGCCTTTCTTGTGATATTGCTTACTTAAATGTACATTCGACATGCTTTCCACATATATGATTACAAAGGATAGATTTTTTCTTATAATTATCAGGCAAAACAGTTTTTTATATGTGATCGTTAAAATTCTTCTATAAGTTTAATAGTGTATTGACAAATATAAGATATTAAATATGACTT
>JACEIK010001484.1:50816-63273 GCA_018107945.1 Datura stramonium | reverse complement strand
ATAAGTAAAATGTTATCCATAAAGAAAAAATATTTTTAATCTTGCATAAGTCTTTTCATCTTCTACTAATTAAAAAAAATTAAAATTAAAATTAAATATGTACCATGTCAGATGTAATCTTATATCCTATCACTTTGAATTTTATTTTTTTTGTCTCTAATGAATTTTCTATTTTTTTTTTTTTTGCAACTGTGAATATTTAATTAACTTTTAAAATAAAATCAACAGAGAAGATAGAAATTAGAACTCTTAAAATTAAAAAATAATGAAATGAGTTCATAGAAGCAAAATCTCTTTTCCTCCCTTTTAGTCCTTAAAATAGTGCTGGAAGCATAATTTTTCTTAAAGCTTGGCGATTAATGGTACATTTGTACCTTGACATTTAATTAAATATGAGATAATTGATAAATTGTTAAGAGGTTTCTTTTAACTATAGAATGCAATTCATATCATATCAAAAGGAAGCTGAAAAAATGAAATGATGAAAAATAAAATAATTTGTAGCTACAACAATGCTTCTAATCACAAAAATTCCTACAACATCTTTATCATTTATGATACAAGGCAGAAAAGCTTCAAAAAATATATTAATGTAGTTTTTACAATATTTCTTAGGCCAATTAATTTGTTTAGAGGAACATTGCACGTGTTTTGACATCCATGAAAGTGAAGACTTTTGTGGAGAGATTTCACTGTAACATGTGTTCATATAAAATGACCAATATCTTTTTACACAATATAAATTTATAACAACCTGAAAAGTTAGGTGATTATTTCATTCGTAAAAATGTGTATATTAAAAAATAGAAAGAGAGAAGAAAGTATATTAAAGAATGTTAACTCTCATAATATGATTTCGGTTACCTTTGTATGTAAAAACTCTTCATTGGCCTCAATAATTTCATTTCATTCCCTTCTTATGATAATAAACAATAATAATATATATTCTAAAAAAATGAAAAATAACTAAAGAATTAAGTGAATTAAAAGTTTGAAAAAATAATAAGATTTTTTGCCTAAAAAAAGTGATACATCATCATTCTAAGAAACATTATATAGGCCCAATTGCAGATGCTAAATTAAACCAAATAGGGATTTGGGGTGTCGCACATTATAACATATGGGGAGTATGTTATACTTGGGCTGAGGACGACGATGGGGAGGCGGAGAAGTAAGAAATCACCACCACCACAGGGGAGTACGCTTGTCACACCTGCTAATGGGATTCCACTGATGCTACCACCGCTAACATTTGGCAATTTCCTTCCTTCAAGGTATTCTATACCTGAGGAGAATGAGACCAGTAGCTTCGAGGAGGAGGTGGTTCTGCAGACTATGAAGGAGGAGGAGAAAGTTATGAGATGGCTTCAATTCACTAATGCTAGTAAGACTGTACTGGACCGGGAACCTGCAACGACTATAGCTCCAAATAATAGGTGAGGAGGTAAAATCCTTTCCTATTTTCCACTAGTAGTCAAAGATGGGATAGTGACAGTGATGATAGAGGAGAAGGACATTCAACAACATGTATCAAAACAGGGAATCAACTTTGATTGGGTACATTATAGGTGATCAGCAAGGTGCCAAAGCTATGGATGCTAATGTGAATAGGGTGTGGAGTACCATGGCTAAACCTAAGGTTCTAATTCATAGAGATGGATACTACATATTCAAGTTCCAGACTATAATGGACAAGGATCTGATATTGCACTCTGGACCGTATTATTTCAATAATAGACCATTGATCTTGAAACAATGGGAGTTGAATTTTGATTTCACTCAAGAAATGTAAAGTGTGATTCCAATTTGGGTGCAATTTTCGAGCTTGTCGATGGGTTACTGGTCCATGGAGGCTTTGAGTAAAGTGGCTAGTACAGTGGGGCGATCATTATATACTGATGAATTTTACAGCTGAAGTTGAGAAGATATCGTATGCCAGGAGGATGTTGATTGAAGTCGATGTATCACAACCTCTCCTTGAGGAGATTCAACTTGAAACTCCCACTAGACCATGGAGACAAAGCATTGATTATGATTAGAGGCCAAAATTTTGCAATGAATTCCTTGTCTATGGTCATGTGGATGAGGAGTGTTGGTACCAAAGGAAGAAGGATGTTGATACTGATGGTAGAAAGGATACAACAGGTCGTAGGAATATGAATCTCAAAGCTAAATCTGTTCACCGGGTTTGGGTACCATGGCAACAGGAGATTGTTGGGACTGGGCTAGAAAGATCTCAGGTGGATGTTGACCAGGACTAAATAAGGAGGATACAAGTGCGGCTAAGGCTGATAGTAGGCCAGAGGTGGAACAGACAAAGGGTCACTCTAAGAATAACTAGTTTGGTTTACCTGCTCTAGAGTAGCAAAATACCAATGTAGTATGCTTGGAAAGAAGAGGAGATATGGATGGTAATAGTGCTGGCAGCTTAATACCATTACTATCGACATGATTATCTCTACATGAAATGTTAGGGGTCTAAATCAGACCCATAAGCAGAAGGAGGTAAAACGTTTTCTTGCTAAGTATAAAATCGAAGTATTTGGGTGTTTGGAAACTAGGGTGAAGGAAATGAAAGCACAACACATAATTCATAAAATAGCTCATGGCTAGGTTATTTGTACTAACTGCAGTCGGGCCTATAATGGTAGAATTTGGCTCTTGCTGAAGGCTCATCTGAATTTTAGTATTGTGGAGATAAGAAAGCAGTATATACATTGTGTCATTGAGGATCCTTTCAATTAATCTTCTATCTATTTTATAGTGGTCTATGCCAGGAATGATGCTAGAGCCAAAGAAGAGTTCTGGACAGAACTTACATAGGCGGAACTTAATGCTCGATGGCCATGGCTGTTATCTGGTGATTTTAACAGTGTCTTGTCTTCTAAGAATAGGATTGGTTTCCTGGTGAGTGCAGTTGAAGTGCAAGGATTCCAGGGTTTGATTGATACTATGCAACTTACACCTCTTAGGTCAATAGGGTGGCATTATACTTGATGCAATAAGCAAGATATGTAGAATAGAGTATATAATAAGATTGACTGCACCTTGGGGGATTTTTAATAGGTACAACACTATCGCCATGTGGAAGCTGATTATTTAAACCCACTGGTGTCTGATCATTCTCCCATCCTTATTAAGTGTGAAACTCAAAGATATCTACATCCCAGGCTATTTAGATTCTATTCAAATTTGATGGAGCATCCAGATACCTAACTATTCTATATAATGTGTGGACTCAGGAGGGTGAACAGACAATGGAAGGGGTCTAGATGAAGTTAAAATGTTTGAAGCTGAAGTTGAAGGATATTAATGCATATATGGCATCCTATAAGCAAAGACTAGCATTAGCTAGGGAAAAACTAGACATAATCCAGCAACAAATGTAGGGATAATTGCTGAGGCAGGAGTTGTTTGAGGAGGAAAAGCAGGTGCTGCTTGAGATTGAAAAGTAGAGTATTGTGGAGGAACATACACTAAGGAACAAAGACAGAGCTACATGGATTGAATGTGGAGACTCAAATACTAAATACTTCCATGCTTAGTGGAAGATTCAAGGGATTCATAATGCTATCCAGTCCATTTGCACTGAGGATGGAACCAAACTTACTGATCCGAGGTTGGTAGAAAAAGAATTTATTTCTGTGTTTCAAAGCTTAATGGGAGATTGTGCTTCTGAGATACCATGCCTAAATTCCAGGATAGTGAGAAGAGGACAGTGCTTGTCTCTATTGCAACAGAGGGCCCTGATCCAGGATGTTACACATGATGAAATCATTGAAGCTATTAGGGATATGCCTAAAGACAGCGCCCCAGGAGTGGATGGCTTTCCCATAGAATTTTTCACAAAGAACTGGGCTACAATCAAGGATGATGTACTAGTGGCAGTGCAGAAGTTCTTTCAGTCTGGTTTTAGTTTGCACACTATCAATACTACTACCATAACTCTGATCCCTATAGTCCTGCTCCCACCAAAGTTAAAGACTACAGATCTATTTCTTGTTGTTCACCATTGTATAAAATCATTTCAAAGGTACTCACTAGAAGGCTCAAACCTATTATTTCTACTTTAGTAGAAAGGTCACAATATGCATTTATTGAGGGGAGGAGTATTGTTGATAATATTTTGTTTAGCCATAAGATCCTTAAAAGCTATTATAGGAAAGGGGTATCCGTTAGATATGTATTGAAAGTAGACCTGAGGAAGGCTTATGATACATTGGATTGGAGATTCTTGAAACAGTTGTTGAAAGACCTTGGATTTCCTACAAAATTCTTCCATTGGATCATGATGTGTGTATCTACGGTGTCTTATTCTCTCATGATCAATGGAGGACTTATTAAGCCTTTCAAATCCAAGAGGGGCATAAGGCAAGGGATCCGACTTCAATTTTCACTCAAGATGCAGGCAGTTGGAGAGCATTCACATATGTTTTGCGGATGACTTACTAATATAATGTAGAGCAGATCTAATTTCCTTAAATTAAACTTTCTTAATGATGCTTTCACTAGATTTTCTAAAGCTACTAGCCTCTAAGCAAACCTGGATAAGAGCTTCCTTTATGTAGAAGGGGTCCTTGAGCACACAAAGTAGAGACTCTTTTTGGAGCTAGGATTTGTGGAAGGCTCTCTCCTATTTAGATATTTGGGTGTGCCTCTAGCTGCTAGGAAATTGAATGTTACCCACTAAATGCAAATAGATAAAATTATTTCATTCTACTTAAATAATCTATATTAATAAAGTAAATAAAATAATAAAAAAATAGAAAAAAAAAGTTTAATTTCTTAGACAGTTGAAAAAAATTAGAAAATCCTTAACATGAAAAAAAATTAGGAGAGAAAGATAGAGAATTGTCGTCATGATGCTTATATAAAATTTTATTCAAGATTGAACTTATGCAGCCTCTCTACTTTGGAAAGAAAAGAAATTTAGATCCGTGCCTCTTCAAGTTTCATGAAAATTATTACTACAATTTTTTGTTGTTCCTTCGAGGTTTGAGCATGGAAAATTAGCCTACCTTTAATAGCTCTTCAATGAACTTCAAAACCAGTTATCGCCTTCTCTTCACAATTCACTAATCACGCCCACCATATCCTCTATAAAAGATAAACGGCGGTTTGGTCGCGCGCTGAGAAGAAAGTCAGATTTTCTTTTAAATAAATATAAAACAAAACTTTAAAAAGTCTTCAATATGGGGAGAAGAAAATATTTTTTTGCCTTTTACTAATATATTTAATACCAATTAATGTAAATAATTATAGATTTATTGATAAAGTAATTTTTATCTTAAGTAAATATTTTGAGAAAAATATAACAAAAATAGTTAGAAAATTGACAAAAAAAAGTAAATATCAATGGTGGCCTAAGAGAGGTGTCACATCACCTACTTAAAACCTAGCTTTATTATATATATAGATTCTTCCACTTGAGTCTCACACCTACGATTAATCCTCCAATTCATAAATACGTCACTGCAAGTATTTCATCAAGTCATCAAATTTTATGATCCCTCTACCCTCATCAATTGTACATCAATAGTACACACGTATACAATTTATTAATCATAGTCTAACATAAAGGTAAGTCATAACCTTCTTGGATCGCATAACTGGAATATACAGCTACTCCGCTGGGAGCTTTGCCTTTTCTCAACACCTCCGGACATTCATAGTTTATAAATAATGCAATAAGGAATCAATCAATAGGCTACTTCTTCATTTAAGAGTTTGGAAACTCAACCCACTCCATTCTATCATTATTTATGGTCTATTTCGATAATCATAAGCTAGATTATCATAACCAAAATCTACAATGATCCTTCGAACATAGTTCATGGAGTTTTTACTCCTCTAACTCTATTAAAGCAAATTTTAAGGTTAAGGATTTCAAATCAACCGAATTCTAGGTCTCAACCAATCATCAAAACAACATTTGATAATCTCATTTACCCTAGAAAGTGTTAATTTATCATTTTTATGACTAGGAATCAATACCCAATCATTACCATAACCCTAACCCTAGTTTTTACAAACCTAGGGTTCTTAGCTAGAAACTCACCATTAGAGACTATCTTTGATCCTTCGTGTTAGGCAATTGAATGAGGAAAAGAAAGAGCTAGAACTCATACCTTAGGAAGGAGGAACTTCTTAGCCCTTAAAAAGTCGCCCTTCTACTCTCAAAGTCCATGCCTCAGAATAATAGGGTGAAAAACCCTGAAATTCTGACTTAAACTGACTTTCTGCCTTGCGTCGTCTGCTGCATTGATATTCTTCCGCTGCAGCAATCCTGTTACAGCGAAGGATCCTTTTTCACGGCGGTCCTGCTGCTTGGTATTATGAATCAGCTCATCAAGTCAATTAATAAAATAATCTCTTATTCCAAAAAAATAAGCTAGACTTGCAAAATTTTGAATCCTTACACAAACGTCATCGAGGCTCTATAATGATTAGATAGATCGTTACAAAAGTCATTGTCCAAGCATGGGGTTCTCTGTTTTCTAATACGACAGCAAAGGTGGCTCATCCTAAAATTGTTGATTTTTTTTCAAAATTTTACTATCGGGGATGGAAGTATAGAAAGGTTGATAAAACCTTTATTATGCTTGACGGATTGAAGTTAGGTGATCTGTTAGGGGTGTCCTGTGATGGGTTTTCTATCTGTTAGAAGAATAGGTGACTTGTTCTTCCTGGCGCATTATCTACCCTAGATATTGTGAGAAAATTCTCCGATAATTCTACTGGCTCTTAGTGGCCAAACCTCCTTAAGAACTGTATATCTGCCTACCATAAGTTGTTGTTTTCATTTGTTATTAATAATTTGGTCCCTCGCCGGGAACGGAGGGATGCAACCTCATTTCTTGACTTGACCCTAATGTAATTGCTGGATAGAGAGTTGAAAATTAATCTTCCAGGTTTGATGCTAGCTTATCTAACTAAGGTTGCAACTGATATGTAGCAAAATCATTCTCTTCCGTATGGATTTCTGTTAACCACTGTCCTAGGGATCTCACAAGGCTGGTACACTTGAGGTTCATTCTAAAGTACTGGATCACCTCTCTGGCCCTGTTCATTCACAGGATTCATTGATCGCTGAAAATACCAGCCTATTTCCGGAGATTGAGCAATTGCTTTAAGACAATGACACTCTTCGGGCTCAACTTGCTCGAAATGAGAAGATTCCAATGGCACGCCATATTGATTTGGTGGATATGATCAAAGGGCTGTGTCAGACCAGCCCACCTCCCTGTTCCTCCCTGGGTTAGTCCTCTTCCCCTGTTCCATCTATTGGGCTCCCCTTAGTTCTTTTTTCTTCTTTCCTTATGTCTTTTGTTTATGTGAACTTTGGTGGTTTTCGAATCTATTTTGGATTGTTCTATTAACTATAGCCTCTAACCCTTGTGTTTTTTGTTGTTTATTTGTCTTGCTTCTTAAGGATGGCCAATATCACTAGATTGATTTTGATAATTTTCAATTGGGTTATGTTGTTATCTGTTACCCCAACGATGGTGAGCTACTATTTTGAATGGTTGTACCCGTTTATCTATGATGCCAAAAGGAGAAAAATTTTTGAGTATGCTTGAAGTGTCGTAATAAGTCATAGAAACAGGGTTAATGTTCTTTGTCACATACAAGTGCCTTCCTATAAGATGTTCCTTGAGAAGTGGGAAAACAACACAAGCATACTTTATTTGTCATCATAAAAAAAGAAAATTTGTTGAACATGATTTTGATGATAATAATTAAAGTATGCCTGATATACAACTGTTACAAAATAAGTGATGGATATGTAGCATTTAAATTATCCTTGGATAATATAATTATTGTTAAGTAATATTGATTTAATATTTTTTTACGGCTAGTATATTTTAAGTGGCACGATAAAGCATAAAAAAAAATTGAGACCAACAGGGAAACTCTAAGGATCCAAATCGGATAAGGCAAGAAATCCTAGTTGATTTCTGCTAAGACTTCTTATCTAACTGGGACTCAACAAAGAGAAGCGTACTGCATGTTATAAAGGTGTTGTGGATTCGCCAAAAGAAACATATATTCACAAAAGTATTTTCAGCCTTAAAAAGTATCTGAGCCTTTCAAACGAACAAAGTCTGGAATACAACAAAGAGTTGCGGCAGTGCTGAGTTTATTCTCTGGTTTGTTCCAGAAAGCTATTGCAGATTCTGTCAAGAGTCAACTCGTGTGAATGTTGTAGACTTAGTTTGCTTTTTCGTCTTTGGTTATAAAAGAAGTTTGTTTTTATACAACTATTTGGACCTAAAAATTGTGATTTATGGAGAACATCTATGATAATTGGACTCCCGGGAAAGAGTATACTAGGTTTTGTTGATGGACAGTGTGGAAAAGATAAGTTTGATCCTCTGTTGCATGATCTGTGGGAGAAATGTAATGCAATATTTCTCTCATGGATAATAATTTTTGTTAGCAAGGAGCTCTGCACAAAAGGTTTGGACAAATTGAAGGAGAGATTTGAAAATTGAATGGCTCCCAGATCTTCTATCTGCATAAGGAGACTGTCACTTTGACCAGGGCACATCTTCTATTTATGCTTATTTTTTCAGAATGAAGGAGCTTTGGGAGGAGTTTGATTCTCTTATGACATGTCCAATTGTTCTTGTAAAGAATCCAAAATCTATAGTAAACATTTTGAATATCTAAGGTTGATGCGGTTTTAATTGGGCCTAAACGACTTATATAATCAGTGTAGAAGTCAAATTATGATGATATATCCTACACCTAATATCAATAAAACATATTCTCTAGTTATCTCTGAAGAATGTTAAAGGATCCTTGCTAAAGGCTAGACGACATGGTTTATGAAATTTCTGGCGAAGGTAATATAAACTATATTGAACTATAGTGGAGGACATGGCAACATTTCTTCTACTTTCTTTGGAGGAAAAGGAAATATAAACTCTAGTGGAGGGAAAGACCATACGCATTCTGATTTTAACTATAAAAGACGAAGAAGAATAACTTATATTGTAACTTTTGTAACTGGAAAGGACACACCAGGGAGAACTGCTACAGATTTCATGGTTATCCTATTGATTTCAAAGGCAAATAAAAGAATCAATTTGTGGTGCAAACTATGTAGGGCGTGCTTTTCATACTAGCAGAGATGGTGTTTTTGCTGGTCAATTTGGTCAAGACTTTGAAGGTGGAAGTAGCTCAGGAGGTGGACAATTTGGTCAAGGCTTACAGACTTAAGTGAACATAACAGGGACTAGTATGTATCAACACTCTCAAGGGTTTCAAATTCCACATTTCACTTAGGAACACTATTTGCAAATTCTTCTTTTGCATGGCAAAGAACTTGGAATTGACAATACAGTGAGAACAACATGTATAATGTTTAGTTTTAACTTGTACACTGATAATAATAAGTGGATAGTAAATTCTGGATCATTTAAACATATGATGAACAATATGAGCATGTTATATAGTGTCAATTCTCTAAATGAATTTAATGGTGGTAGAGTACATTTGCCAACATGAAATTTGGTTAAAGTCGGTTATGTAGGATATTCTCAGGTTTTACAAGGGTCTGCAATTAGTAGTATGCTACATAATCCTCAGTTTAAGTATAACTTGCTCTCTGTGTTAAAGTTCACAAAGCAATTGATTATTATGATATGTTTTACTCAGACTTATATCTTTTCTAGGACTTGTTTAGTGGAAAAGTAAGGGGGTTTGACAGGCTTGAGAGTGATCTATATGTGTTGAATGCTGATTTTCAGTTGAAATAGAAGGACCTCAGGTTGATGGACATAGAGCCCACATTGCTTCTTTTGCAGCTAATACAATAAACTATCATAGTATAAGTTTGTCTCTATGACATAAAAGGTTAGGAATATTCCCTTTACTAATTTGAGAAAGTTGAATTGTTTCAAACATGTATCTGTTGATGATTATGTTGAACATTATACTGTATGTTCTTTAGCAAAACAGTTTAGACTATCATTTACTATGAGTAATACTGGTTCTACAATCTATTTTCAATTGTTGCATGATGATGTATGAGTACGATATTGAGTACCTATATATGATGAAAAAAAAAGGTATTTTTTTAACTTTGGTTGATGATTTCTCATGTTGAATTCTAAGTTTGAGGTGATTGTGGCACTTAGAAACTTTCTTACTATGATTGGTAATGTATTTGGTGCCTCTGTTATGATATTAAGGACTGTCAATAGATGTGAGTTCTTTAATTCACAGGTGACAGATCTTGTGCAGTCTTTAGGCATCCTATATCAGGGCTCCTGTATCTTCACACCTCAATAAAATGGTGCAGTATAAAGAAAACATATGGATATCCTAGACACTACTAGGTCATTAAGGTTTCATTCCTATATTCCCTGGAGATTTTGGGTGAATGACTCCTGATAGTTGATTATTTTATCAATAGAATTTCATCTTTTCTTTTCCACAGAAAGACTCCATTTGAACTTCCGTATAAAGTTTCCTTAGTTTGGAGCATCTCATGGTGTTTAGATGCTTGGATTGTGCTACTCAATCGAGAAATCATGGCAAGTTTTTCTCTACAGACATTCCCTCTGTGTTTCTTATGCTATTCTACTCTCCAAAATAGGTAATGATTATATAACTTGCATAACAAGGAATTCTTTGTTAGTAAAGATGTGTCTTTTTAAGAAACTACCTCTGTTTTATATTTTACAATTCACAAGTGTACCTAATGATTTTCCACCTCTAAGAGTTACTGCAGATCATTCTGAGTCCTCTAAACCTGTCTCTTCTTCTTAGACTTCTACTTTGGAGGTGTATAATGTTGTCCTTGCCATCATTCCAGTTGTTGTTGTTTCTCCTGATAGAAGGAAGTCCACAAGACAAAGCAAACCACCCATTTGGCTTTAGGATTATGTTACTAAGTCCTCTGATTCTACATCCTATCTATATCTTGTTTCAAACCATGTTGGCTATCAGTCTCTTTCATCTACCTATAACACAACTCTTGTTGCCTACTCAGCCATTATTGAGCCTCAAACTTTTCAGGAAGCAGCTTGGAATCAGTGTAAAATATCCGATTAATTCATAAATCACTCTCCGGACTTATGGAATCATCTAAACTTAAATTCGATCTCGTTAACTAAAAATATTGACTTTGCCAAACTTACCTAATTCTAAACTTTCAAAACTTAAAAGTTCTCCAAAAAAACATATTTGATCACCTCGGGAATCATGTCAACCATCTTTGCAAGTTATACACAACTAAAGAAAGCTACGGAAAAATTCAAACAAAGGAAAAAAGAGTATAAAACACAAAACAACCATGCAAATCGTTACAATAGCCGAGTATTGTCGAACTTTATGTTGAAAAGGGAGGGGATTAGCCTTAGTAGTATCCTTTATTAACTGTGTAGTTTCTTATTTCTCAATGTGTGTTACTATCTTTTGCTTCATTCTCTTCGTCAACTGCTATTTTCTTTTCAAATTTTTACTTGCAATATGCTCCGAAAACTTTTTTTGTTTAGCAGAGGATGTATCGAAAACTATATCTGTATTCCATAAAAATTTGAATAAAATTTGCTTACATTTTATTTCTCATAAACTTCGCTCGTAAAATTAAACTGAATATGTTGAAATCAGTAGTAGTTAAATGTATTTGAAGATCCATAGAAAAGGGTAACGAAATTAGAAGTAAAGGCAAGCAAGAAGCCTCATTTATTTTCCTCTTTAATGAAATCTAGCCATACCTTCTGACCAGTAGGCCTACAGAAGACATTCCCAAGTTATTATGATACACATTTTAGAATCACAAGCTTTCCATGATACACATTCAATGCAATTCACCAGAAAAATAAGATAATGTATTAACATTTTTTTTAGATAATGTATTACCATCACAAATAAGTAACTACCATTTGTTTTAATTTTGAGTTTAATTTTTGTGCACTAATGGTGCATAATATTTTTATACAAGTATTTTTGTAACAATATGATTTGATAAATCGGATAATAGAATAATTATTTGTTGTAATGTGTTAAACTATTTTTTTACATTATCAACGCATATAATATAATAATTTAAAAACTTTCCCAATGAGATTCCTATCAAATTTATTATGGTTGTGTGCTATTCTTTTTTATATAAAACTATTCTCCACTAAGAATTTCAAATTTGTGGTGTCATTTTCTTTGAAAAATGACAACACCCATACCAAAATTAATTTGTCTAGTGGTTCAATTCTGTCCAAAATTTTAAAAAGATATCTCGAATTTTAAAAATCTCATCCAAATCCATGTAATATTTTTTATCAAAATAATAATGCATTCAAGCATATAGGAATTAGGAATTGATCAAGTAGTCTTCTGCATTTCTAACTCCTCCCCAAGTGGTAACAGAAGAAAATCTCAACTTTTAGTCTCCATAATAATCATTTGAAAGGGAGATTAAGAAAAGGGCAAATATTTTAAATTATAC
>JACEIK010001484.1:8761-50566 GCA_018107945.1 Datura stramonium | reverse complement strand
CTCCATAAAGGGTGGTCTTGATTTTTTGACTCAGCTTAATAATATTTTTAAAAAAAATATGCTACTTTAGAAATTTTAACTTTTTTCCATAAGACATACGTTCAGGATATTCTAAGACAGTGAACCTGCTCAATTGACTAGAAATTGTGCCTTATAGACAAAAGATAAAACTTATGTATGTTTTCATCAGACATAAATTCTAACTTTTATAGTAAGACAGATGTTTAAAATATTTCAAGATAGTAAACTTGTTCAATTAACCACAAGTTCTACCTTATAGACAAATATTAAAACTTATGCGTGATGAGCAACATAAATTCTTTTCAATAATTTTTTCTAAGTTAATACCATTTTTTGAAAATCTTATTAAGCAAAAATAAAAAATTTAAGACTGGACCCTCTGAGGGATAATTTCCTCATGAATTCAATAGTACTCTTGACTTGCAAACGGGAAAGGTTCTTAACTTTACCCCTACCTTCTAAGCTACATTCTATTTTATTTTATATGATGTGATATTTGTTTCTTTTAGTTCGTTCTGAAAAAATGCATTTTCAAATAATATTTAAATCAATTTTATTGACACGTTTATTACTATAAAATTATCGTGTCATATTTAAAATCATAAATTTTTCATTTGGTCAAAACACTGCTAGTGAGAGTATATAGTATTGTTGAAATTTCCCATTATGCTCTTTTTATAGTTTAACTTATTTATTCTATTTGTCTCCTGTTTTGCAAGTCATCCTTTTCCCTAATTTATAATTATATTTATAGGAGGCCAAAATCTTTGTTTCCTTCAATAGGAATAAGAAACTCTGTGGATAAAATGTGGGTGAATACTAGTTCTATTGACAATGAAGAGAACCAAAGAAGAAAAGAATCACCTCTTGGAAGTGTAACAACACAAGAAGAGTTTGATTTCTTCTCATGTGGTGGCTCTTTTTCGACAAATTCAACAATGTGCACTGCGGATGAAGTTTTCTTCCAAGGCCAAATTTTACCTCTAGGTCATTCAAATTGCTTGCCAAGTGATAGCTATGACGCCGTTGCTACGGGCGGAGACACATGTAATGAAGTGAGTTCAACAGAATACTCTTCATCGGAAAATTATACTCTGCAAATAAGGTAAAAAAATAATAATAATTTCCTGTATATATATATATATAAACCGTTGAATTCCTTTTGTAATGTAACTTTTAATAGATGTTCGAACAATATTCCATTAAAGTTTAAAGAGTGAAGGGTGACACACCTAAAGTATCACGGTTTTTCAAGTTTCATACCTGAACTATCATATGTATCAGTTTCCTATTTGAACTACCACCAAATGTTCATGAAAAGACACCTCAACTATCAGTTGCTCACTTTTCTTACCTAAATAATTCAGGTAGGAAAAGTGAGCAATTGATGGTTGAGGTGTGTTTTGACAAACATTTGGTGATAGTTCAGGTAGGAAAAGTAAATATCTGATAGTCCAAGTAAAAAACTAAAAAAAAAACTGAATACTCTAGGTGTGATTTTGATCCTTCACTCAAGTTTAAAGGTGTAACAAGTATTTGAAGATATTTGAAGTTTCATTACCGCAAATTTTTCAGTATTTGCAAATATTGATGCCCATACCAATAATTTCCAAATAATGAGATACCAGTCAAACGGGAAAATGTGATTTGAAAATTACTTTAGGTCGCTGATTAAATCTCAAGCCTATCATTAATTTTTATTTTTTTCAAATAATGTTATTAAAATTCCTGGCTTCGTTACTAATTTGTTCCGGAGAATTTTCAGGAGGGAATCCATGGAACATTGTCACCAATCAGTTGGGATTACAAATTCAAGTATCAATTCTTCCATTACATGTTCCTCGTACAAGCCTCAGATTCTAAGCCAGTTTCATTCGCAACCAAGTCCGACACCCCAGGCTAGATTATTTTCAAAGTTTACGCATAGAAACATCAATAGTTCCAATCGAAAATCGACAACGTGGAGCCTTTTTCGGGTTGGGTTGGTAACAACACCAGAAATTGCATTACAAGATCTTAAAATTCGATGCAACAAGAATTTCGACACTGCCCAAAATAACAGCAGCAATGACAAGAGACTGAGGTCACTTCAAAGGAAAAGGGCATTTCTGGGAAGCTGCAAATGTTCAGTTGAAACAGTTCAGTCAAAAGTTGTTACCATAAACAGAGGCAGCACCAATTGTAAAGAGGTCAAAAAGGAGACAAAACAGAAAATGTCACGTCGTCCAACGTTTGAAGGGCTAAAGGCGGAAACATAAAGATTCAAAAATTATATATTTTTTGGTTTTTCAATCCGATATTTAATTATCATTTAAATTCACGTTGTATAAGACCTATTAAAATAATCATTCTAAATTTCGAACCCGATTAAGGGTGAAAAACAGTATCACACATGCTTGAACTTGGTTTAATTTCTGGTACTACTACACTACTCTTTATCTTTAATGTAACATATTGTAGTAATTCTGTTTACTACTTTTCTTTTTCTAGCTTGATGTAACATTTTGTTACGTGTTGAGATTTGTTTCACTTTTCAATTTTTGATTAAGTGGACGTTCATTTAAGTTATTGAAGAGGCAAATTAATAATGTAGAGCTTAGATGTTTATGTGCATTGTGATTACTGCAGGAGTATTACTGTAGAGTTGTTAAAATGGGTCAATTCTGTTAGGATTGAAATAATCAGGTGTCATGCATAATTCAATATAGTAAATTTTGAAAAACGAGAAATATATCAAAAGAGATACAGTAATTTGGCGTGGTTTGATTAATCGATCTCTATATCTACAAGAGGAAATGAACAGTCCACTATATAAAAGAGAGTATAAATATCGAGAGAAGTACCCTCACAAAATTCACTCAAATAAAAAGAGTTTCACACAAGTAGCAGTGTAACACTTGTTTCTTACAATTTTTTTCCCAAGCTCTAAAGACTACGTTGTGGATGCTATTAAGTTAGAACGAATAAGTCTCAACTCATCAAGTCCAAAACTTTTTTCCTACAGGAGAAAAGATTGGCCAAATATAAAAAAAATTGTGTTTTTCTTTTAGGAAAAGAAATACTCAATTTATGGTAAGAAAACCAAGCTCAAACAACCAATAATTCTCCCTCTTGGTCTGAATTTATGACAAAATAGATTTGTTCCACCTTCTTCACGTAATCTTCAACACGTTAACTCTCCATCTCTAAATCTCCTCCATTAAATATTTGTCTCTATAAAGAGTAACGCTTCGATAAAATTTCTCAAACCAAAAACATCATTATCATCAAATACGTTGTGGCTAGAACTAAATCTGCCAAGATGAATACCCACTTTGGACCTTGCTTCAATACCACTTGTTAGGACTGAAATAATCAGGTATCATGCGGAAGCTAACACTACAAACCTTGAAAGAAGAAAAATTAAATAAGAAGACAAATGAGAAATATACCAAAATAAATAAATTTAATGTGGTTTGATCAATTGACCTATGTCCACATGAGGAGATGCGAAATCCATTATATAAAAGAGAGTACAAAATATCGAGGGAAGTAACCTCACAACATTCACTCAGAATAAAAAGAGGTTCACACATGTGACAGTGTAACACTTGTGTCTCACAAATTCTCCCCCTAAACAAGACTCTCAAAGCCCTTAAGACTATATTGTGAATGCTACCAAGTTAGAAAGAAGAAGCTTCAATTTGTAGAATCCAAAACCTTTTCTTACGGGAGAAAGAATTGGACAAATATCAAAATTCTGTTTTCCTTTTAGGAAAAAGAAAATTCAATTTTGGTAAGAAAATCAAGGTAAACGCCCAACAATTTGGGTCAAAAACATTCCTAAACTATTAAAAATAGATTAGTTTACCCTTTGTTATGTTTTTGGGTCAAAATTATGAACAAAGAAAAAAATCTTGATTTTCTATACCCTTAGAAAGAACGAGATCATCTCCTTATAAGGTTACAAGACAAACTATACATGGTAAGAACTATACATGCATGATAAATATAATTAAAGAAGATTCTAGGCTAATAATATGCAATTTACCTCCTAATTTGTGAAAGATAATTAAACCTATACATGGTAGGTATATATTATAATTAATGGTGATTAACACCCCCCNCTCAAACTGATAGTGGTCAAACAGTAGTGTGTAAATAAAGAACTCATGAAGTTTCTTCATTTTAGACTTGGTGAAAAAAATCCGCCAATTGATCTCTAGAGAAAATGTGAGGGAGAGAAATATGACCTTCATCAAATTTTTTCCAAATGAAGTGACAGTCAATCACGAAATGCTTGGTTCGTCCATGAAAAAGGGGATTGGTGGCAATCTTAACAACACTTTCATTGTCACAATTAATGGGTGTGGGAGAATAAAAGTGAATGCCAAAATCACCCAACAAACGACGCAACCAAATGACTTCAATACAAGTAGTCGACATCGAACGATATTCTACTTCGGTGTATGATTTGGACAGGGTTGCTTGCTTCTTTGTCTTCCAAAACAGCAAAGAATTGCCAAGAAACACATAATACACAGTGGTCGAATGACGAGTGTCCAGCCACCCACCATAATCAACATCTGAGAAGGCACCAAAAGAGTAGGTGAGTCAAGACAGTAATATAGGCCCATCATCACAGTAGATCGAAGATAACGAAGAAGGCGATGAACAATTGTAAGATGAAGGTGTCAAGGATCAGACACAAACTCACTAAGAATATGAACTATATGAGCAATGTCAAGTCTAGTGACAATTAAGTAGACCAAGCTCTTAAAAGGCATCAATAAAGAGTCGGGTCTGAGAGAGGTTCCCCATCAGTTTTAGAATAATGAGTGTTCTGCACCATGGGTGTATCAACAATGGTCACATCAGTCAGGTGAGCCATGTTTAGAATTTCTTGGGTATACTTTTGTTGACAGCGAAATTAGCCACCACCATTACGAGAGATTTCCAGACCAAGAAAATAAGATGCATGCCCCAAGTCCTTCATTTGAAATGAAAATTGGAACATACCTTTAAGCTGCAAAATACCTTCGACATCATCTCCAAAAATCAAGAGATCATCGACATATATTAGCGCAAAGATCATCCCTCGTGGCAAGGGAGATAAATAGAGAATAATCATTGTGACCCTGTCGATAGCCACCTTGAAGAAGAACAGACTTCAACTTAGAGAACCAAACCTGCAGAGCTTACTTCAAGGCATAAATGGCCTTCTGCAATTTGCATACCATGGATTGAGAAGTGGAGAATCCAGGAGGAGGCTTCATATATACAGTCTCGGATAGCTCACCATTAAGAAATGCATTAGTAACGTCCATTTGTGAGATATCTCATTGTAGAATTGCCGCAACAGCTAATAATGTATGAATAGTAGTCATTTTAGCGACGGAGCGAAAGTTTCCTCATAATCGATCCCGTACTCTTTCTTAAGACCGTGCGCCACCAAGCAAGCTTTATATCAATCCAATGTGCCATCAGACTTTTGCTTTAGAGTGTATAGCCATTTACACCCAACCACAGTTTGATCTGGTGGTACCGGAATCAGATCCCATAAATGATTTTGAGCTAGTACATCAAGTTCACTTTGCATAACCAAGGTCCATTCTTTACTATCAACCGCCTATTTATAAGATCTAGGAATAGAAATGTGATCAAGTGAGGTCAAAAAGGATAATCGGGAAGGGGTTTTACTGACTTGACCGGACTGGGTAGTGACTACATTATGTAGTAGGTCAGAAGACGGAAAAATATGAGAAGAAGAGGGGATACCTAGATCCATAGATGATAAAGGAGGAGCAACAAGCGGGGGAACTCTCACGCAAGGATCAGGTTCATCATCAAAGTAGGATGACAAGGGAGCCGAGTGACCAATAACATCTGTTGGTTCTGTAGTTGAGGGAAAGCAGAATGAGTCCTCAAATAAGAGAACATTGTGTTTGATCTTCATTCATTTAACATCCCGGTCATAATAAAGATAGCCTTTTTGAGTATTTGAATATCCAAAAAAAATACATTTTGCAAACTTGGCATCAATTTTAGAGTACTCAGATCTCGGAAGAAGCACATAACACCTATATCCAAAAACACGAAAGGTGTCATACATAGGCTTAGTACCAAAAAGTTTCTATAAAAGGGACCGACTTTGGAGAACCATAGTGGGCATTCAATTAATGAGGTAGACCACCGTGTGGACACTGTCAGCCTAAAATCACTGTGATAAATTTGCATGAAGTCGAAGAGCACAGGTAGTTTCAATAATATGGAGATGCTTCTGCTCAGTAATACCATTTTGCTGAGACACCTTTAGTAACCAAGAAATGCTCAAAATCTTTAAAGATTTACTCACCGTCTGAGTCCGTGCGAAGAATCTTTATATTTTTCTCAAATTGAGTACGGACCATAGCATAAAAATACTTAAAGACCCTGAATACCTCAAATTTGTGTTTAAGAAAGTAAACCCATGTATATCGAGATACATCATCCACAAATATGACATAGTAAGAATTGCCAGAGAGCGACTTGAAGCTCGCGAGACCCCAAACATCAGAGTGAACAAGTTCAAATGGAGATCCTGGGAGAGGTTTCTGCATAGTTTCTGCATAGCCCTCTGTTCCTTCTGGAGACGCTAACACTGGTGTTGATGTCAATCTGTCTTTCAATTCCTGAAAGCTCTGCTTGCACGCCTCAGTCCAGTGAAATTTTGTTGCCTTCTGCGTCAGTTTAGTTAAGGGTGCTGCTAAAGTGGAAAATCCTTCCACGAACCTCCTGTAATACCCAGCTAATCCCAGGAAACTGCGTACCTCGCCCAAATAATCCTGCAGAAATCGCGCATTCTCGGTCGGAGGAAAGGGTGTGGCTCCAGCCATGTTTTTGTCGCCTCTATCTTCGTGTATCTACATGTATACCAGCATCCGACACGATATGGACCAAGAAGGTTATCAATTCAGCCAAAATTGCCATTTTTATGCTTTTGAGAATTGAGCACGGTCTTCAGGATAGATGATCCTGTGGTTCGCTCGAGCGAGAATGCACTTGTAATATCATCGATAAATACTATCACGAATAATTCCAGGTATGGCCTGAAGACACTGTTTTCATCGTAGTTCATAAACACTGCTGGGGCATTTGTCAACCCGAAGGACATAACTAAGAATTTCAAAGTAGCCTATCGAGTCCCCAAGGCAGCCTGGGAACATCCCTTTCACGAACCCTAACATGATGATATTCGAACCTTAAATCAATCTTTAAGAAATACCTCGCTCCCCAGTCGATCAAACAAGTCGCCTATTCTCGGAAGTGGGCACTATTCTTGAAGGGTTGACTTTGTCTGGCTGTCGATACTATACACATACGGCGGCGGGAGCCGCCCTTCTTTCTCACGGTCGAATCAAGACCCTGGGCGGTGAGGTACTCACCTGATAAAGCCCTTATCTACAAATTTTTCAATTGTTCCTTAATCCTCTCGAGTTCAACAGAGCCATCCGATAAGGGGGAGTAGATATAGGGTCAGGTGCCTCGTAATAAATCGATTTGCACAAAATCAATTCCTTCTGTGTGAATACCATGAAGCTCGGGTCCGAAATACATTGGGGAACTTATTAACCAATCGGGAACAGATCAGGTTGTGGGTAGGAGGCTCTGCCCGAACATTCTTGGACTCTGACAATGTGATAATGCACCCCTTTTTCTATCAACTTCCTCGCCCCAACATAGGAAATAAACCCTACCTTCTATTGCATCGTACTATCTTCTCCCATACCGCATCCTCGGAAAGTGGAATCTACGCTTTGGTCTGGAAGACTCAACATTGGCATAACATGGAGTTAACCAATCCATACCCATAATGGCGTCAAAATCAACCATCTCTAACTCTACCAAATCTCGTTGTCGCCCGATCGACGGCAACTCTACTATACACCCCCGATAGACCCTTCAAGCAGGAAAGAGTCACCAACGGGTAGATATTTAAAAGGTTGCCGAAGCAATTCTGGCACAATACTAAACTTCCGAGCCACTAATGGTGTAACATAGGACAAGGTGGATCCCTGATCTATCAACACATGCTGGTGGATGAGAGCAAATATTCAAAGATACCCCGTCGCAACATCTCGGTGACGACTCCGAATCCTCTGCCTCCCTGAATGCATAGGCAGGTCTCGGTCTGCACCGAACTCGGGAGGCCCCCGTCTGCCTCGGCCTCTACCTCGGCTGAAACCGAGGGCCCGCGCCTTGCCGAGAACAGCCGGAGTCATGACTCTCGGGGCTGACATGATCTATCCTCAGCCGATCTCGAACACCCCCGACTCCCTAGCTGGACAATCTCTCATTCGATGACCCTCCTATCCACAAATATAATATCCCGTGAGCCATATCTGCACGCTCCAGAGTGGTCGGCTGCAAATAGGCAAAGTGGTATCTACTGCTCTCCGCCTCTCATCAAGGTGGAATCTGGTCATTGCGAACCTCCGCCGGCTCGACTACCTCGCGAACAAACTCCGCTCCTCTCGCGCCGTGATGGAGGCGGGAGTCTAGGCGGCCTATCTGATAACTGCAGTTTGTGGTCCTCCCTGGTCCTCCTGCAAATCATCTAGCCTGCCCTGCGCCTCGGTTCACTCTGCTCTCCCGATCTTGCCGCTCGATGCCCTCAATATTCTCGAGCAAAAGCTCCGTACTTGGGCAATATCCATATCCTATCGTAGAGTAGTAGCTGTGATACAAGTCTCTAACATAATATGGGTTCAGCCCCCATAATGAAACGGTGTACCCTAGATGCATTGTATCCACAAAGTCGGGGCATAGCTACTAAGGAATCAAACCGCAGGCATATTCTCGAACACTCATCGACCCCTACTCCAGATGGTGGAACCGATCAACCGGGCCCGTTTGAATCTCCTGTCGTAGGTAATGATCCAAGGAAGTCTCTGAGAAGCTGGACCAGGTCCGAGGGGAAACATCTCTCCCTTAGGACTTCTCCCAACTCTCATACCACAAGAAAGCATGTCCCGTAGCCTAATACCGCCGATTCAACCGACTGGGTGGGTGTAGCATGCATTACACTGAAAATCCTTTTTACATCTCGATTCAGGAAATCCTGGGGATCCTCTGTCTGATCTGGTCCCTGTAAAGTGTGGGGGACTTAATGCCAGAATTCTCTACCCGAATCACAGCCCTCCCGATGCTTCTACAAGCCGTAGGTGGTATTGACTGCGTCGAGCATCCATCATCTGTCATAACATAACTAGCCTGCACTCCTGACCTCCCTAGTCAGATGGTAGGTATAGGAACCGGCCGGGAGGTGGTGCCGTTCCAAGCTGCTCCTGATGTAATGGTGATCAGCGGGAAGGTCGAGACGATTCCTCCGTCACGCCCTCGCACGGTGATGATTCTAATCGAGGGCCGAAAGTAGTCCTGTTGGTGCTCTCTCCTATTGCTATCCAATCTCCTGCCTGTCGTAGGATGTCACTGATCCAACATCTTTAAATAAAGAGTATAATAAGCTTAGGAACTCAACCTTATACTCTACCGCCATAGCACGAAATCGAATAAGAAAGAGTAACCATCAAATCATGCCTTATAGCCTCTTTGCCTATAGTATGTGGTGCACAAACACATCCATACACAAGACTCTACTTAGCACGGCTTGGTGACTCCCTGGGATACGACTCCGCTCAGATACCAAGTTTGTCACGCCCCACCTGGGAGGGGGTAATGACCGGCACCTCGGTGCCCTACCAGGACTGACCGTTGAACTAACTGAGCCTGAGCACCTCCTAGTGCAAGGCTGGCTCTAACTCCGGATTCAAGAAAACAATGGGCTATATAGCGGCTGTAACATGTACTGTACGACAAGGCCTATAGCCACCAGGAAGATGAACAAATAACTGTAACAACCAACTATAAGCGAGTCCTATAATGGGCCGACAAGCTACCATGATGCCTAGTTATAGCCGAAAATGAAATCTGGGCGCGAACCGATCTCCAGGACGACAAGGTCACCAACTAACAACTGATCAAGGCCCCACACGGCCAATACATCTAAACCACTGTGGAATAGTAATAAAAATCCGCAGTTTCCTAAGAATAATAAGATGGTCGGGACAGGCCCCGCCAGCCCATAACGTAGAGAAAGTGATGCACAATAAGAAAAAGTAAACCTCTGCCTTCCAAGCTCCATAGAAAGGAGATGAAGGCTCTATATCGCTTACTGGGACTACAAGGATCTGCCGCTCACCTGCAGGGAAAAATGCAGCCGCTAAAATCAAGCGCGCACACCGGTACCGAGTATGTAGCAATAACCGAAACAATTGAAAAGTGGCTAAAGTCGACAGAGTCAAGTAATGTGAAACCTGACTGAAACTGACTAAGATAGAGGAATCTGCCAATATAGCTATACCGAGAAGAGTAAGAGTCATACTTGATAACGTGACGTTCTACCGTCTATCTATCAATAATTAAACAACATAACGTAAACCTTACCCGCCCCCATAAGCCTAAGGTGAAATCATCACAATCTATTTACCCCTACCTTTGTGTCATACCACATCACCTAGTAGCTATAAGCATCTTTGCCGGTCGCCTGGGTATGCACTTGGGCCCCCGACTATAGTTGTACCCGAGTCCGGAGGACTCCCAAAATTAACACCCTGCGCAAGCACTCGACGGGGTGTATAAAGGCCAACCACGGCAAAATATGGGGAATTGGTGATCCTATCTTCGTCCCTAGCGGACAGCATGCCACTCGTAGAGCGATGTATCCTCGCCCCCGGCGGACGAGTCGATACAACCATTAACTCAAGCGACACGAAGCTATACGGTAATCCAACCAAAAACAATACAATCAAGTCTCAACTGAGGCAACAACTACATATAATACACATTTAATAAGACAATAGTATAATTCTAACATGTTGTACCAGTCTCATACTAAACATGATATAATACTTCGGACGTGCTTTACTAAATTTCACAACAGCATGATATACTATTTTTAGAAATATCTTTACCGGGATTCACTGCTTTACCATAATCGAGAAACCAACTTGCCGAAAGAGACCGGGCTTACACACCTTGATTGCCGCATCGATATCCTGGCGCAGGTCTGCCAGTATTCACTATTCTCCCCAAATGCAATCATATTCACAAAAGAATATAACTAACTCATTATTATACTGAAGAAGACAATATTTGAGTTCATATACCGACTATTCTTCGATTTATCAAAGAACGGTCGAAAACTTGTAATTTCTCGGGAGTCTAGAAGGAAAAAATACTTACTTTAAGCTTGGGAGTGTATTAACACTAGTTTGGAGCAATTCCGGCAACTTTGACTCGGCGGGACGACAATTCACCAGGCGAATTTTACGAAACTTACTCGTAGAAATGCTCCTCAAGTAGCCTTATACTTCGATACCCGGTTAATTTAACTTTGACAACGCTTGACAGCCATCGAAATAAAAATTACATAAACCTTCGCTCCTCTCTCTGTTTCAATTTAAATTATGAATGGAAATGAAAATGCATGTGAGGCCTTTTATATACTTGGAGCTGGCATAGCAACATGGCATTCTGGCCATCGCGCCAATTTGGCTCCGTGCCACGCCGGCCATCGGGAGGAGGTGCCTCCGTGCCACGTTGCCCCTCCGGGCAAAGACTCTGCCTCGGCCTCTCTAAAATCTAACTTGGCAATTCGCTCAAGCCTTCCCCTCAGCTCCTTCTCGCACGTATGGCATTCTTAAACTCCTAACCAACATGTGAATAGGCCAACTAAGTGCTAGAAACTTACGGCGTGTAACAAATAATAATAATAATAATAATAATAATAATAATAATAATAATAATAATAATTAAATAATAATATAATAGTAATAATAATAATAATATAATAATAATAATAGTAGTAATACAATAATAATAATAATAATAATAATAATAATACATAATAATAATAATAATATATATAATAGTAATAATAATAATAATAATAATAATAATAACAATAATAATAATAATAATAATAATAATAACAACAACAATAACAATAACAATAACAATAACAATAACAATAACAATAACAACAACAACAATAACAACAATAACAACAACAATAACAACAACAACAACAATAACAATAACAACAACAATAACAATAACAATAACAATAACAAGTAACAATAATAATAAATAACACTAATAACAATAACAATAACAATAACAATAACAATAACAATAATAACAATAAACAATAATAATAATAATAATAATAATAATAATAATAATAATAATAATAATACACAAATAAAAGTTTGTATTTGTGAATGTAACAAAAATAATAATCATATTCGCAATTAACTAGATAAAATATTAAATGGTAACACACTACGTATATAATAACAATAATAATATAAAATTTTTTATTTGTTTACTCTTTTTTAAATCTTTATTTAAAATTTTAAGACAAGTAAAATAGAAGTCTAAATAAGGTATGGGGGTCAAAATTGAGTGTCAACAACATGGTAAGATCTATACATGATACATATAATTAAAGAAGATTTTAGGCTAATATGCAATCTACCTCTACATGATAAGATAATTGTGCTGTAATATTGTGTAAGAGATTATAAATTGATGCAGGACAAAAAAATACCATCATTATTTAATTTTTGGATAAAAAATATCCTCCACCTATTTAAATGAATAAAATTACTCTTCCTTCCGACAAATATTCCTAAGAAAAAGAGATTAATTTCACTTTTTTTAAAAAATTATTCTCTTTTGGGTGGGTGAGGGGTGAGTGTGAGGTGGGAGTTGAATTGAGAAATATAATAAGACAAGAAAATTAGTATAAATATTTTCATTTAAAAATCAAAAATGTTGGCATTAATTATTTTTTCTTCTGATTTTATGATATTTCTTGTATGATCATTATTTCGAACATGATATTATGTACTTTTTTCTTATCAACTCTAACAATGATGTGATAAATGCCGAACATATATATGGCACCTTAAACTTCTGGCCGACTTTTTCACTTAGACGCCCAAGTAAGGTTACCATTAAATACTTGCTCGATTTAAAGTGTACTCATAGACATATGTTACCGACATAATGTTGCATCGTGTAATACAGTATCCTATGAGAGAATGGAAAGTCATATTCTATTTTTTTTTCCTCTTATGGATCTACCATCTACATCTCAACCACTTACGCTACCAAAACAAGAGTTCTCCGCCTATCTCGCCACTGCACATCATTGAACCACAATAACAAAACACACACCAACAAATATAAATTTGATTCTAAAATTATTCTTGCTTCTTCAAATGCTTATAGCCCAGTTATTTGCATAAAGTTGTCACAAGCAAAATTCATTTGGTTTAAAGCAATAAATAATTTTTCTCCTCTTAATTTCTCTGCACTCGAGGACTAACCCGCTTCTCTCTCATGGCACCTACCTTGCAGCCTATTTTGTCTAGGATTTTCTTGTCCCTTGCAATTTTGGTCATATCTACTTATGATTTCTCTCTGAAAATGTGCTTAGTAATCGAGAAGAATTGAAAGATACTAAATGAATAAGACGGAATGTAGGGAAGTATTTTCAAGATAATAAAGAATAAAAGGAGACAAAAAGAAAATGAGTGTCTCGGTATTAGATCTTGTGGTGGTTTCAATGGTGGAAGAGATGAAGGTTTCTCTCTCCGGATGAAGGCAAATAGGGATATGATTTTTCTTTCTTATTTTAATTTATATTTTTCTTTTGATGATGTGTATTTTTATCATCAAGTACATGTTTTATGTCATGGCAAGTGACTTTCACACTCTAAACTTAATCTAGAATTATGTAATATGTTCAATTGGCACAATTTGAATTTAGCTAAGGTGTTCTATAGGTATAACCCTTACTTCGTGCCTATGAAAACTACTAATTTTGTTGGATATTTGTCTTGACTTTCTTATCATAATTAAGTTCTTTTTTCAAAAGGAAAATACAAATTTTCCATATTTCATTAATCTTTTCAATAAAAAGGTTTTAACTCTATAAATTGAGGCTCCTTCCTTCTAACTCGACAGCATCTATAATATAGTCCCGAGGATTTTGAGAGCCTTATTCAGTGAAGAGAATTTATGAGATACAAGTGTTAGCACTATCACTTGTATGAAGCCTCTTTATTCTCGAACGAATCTCATGGTTTTTCGATATTTTGTACTCTCTTTTATATAATGGATTTCTTATCTCCTCTTATGGATGTAGGTCAACTGATCGAACCACATTAAATTATTATGTCTCTTTTGATATATTCCTCATTTGTCTTCTTATTTATCGTCTTTCTGTTTGTTGTGTTAGCTTTCGCATGACACTTAATTATATCGATCCTAACAAATGGCACGTAGTGTGGTTCAAAAAGGTTGTTCATCTTGGTGGATTTAGTTTTAGTTGTAACCTATTACGGTAACGAAGATTTTTATTTAAGAAATTTTATCGTGAGTAAGCTGCTCGCGTAGAGACAAAGATTTAATAGAGGATATTTGGAGATGGAGATTCAACGTATTGAAGATTACGTGAAAAAGATAGAACAAAATTTTTTACTCAAATTGTGCCAAAGAGGAGAATTATTGGATATTTGTCTTGATCTTCTTACTCATAATTAGGTTTTTCTTTTCCCTAAAAGGGAAAACAAATTTCTCATATTTCGCTAATCCTTTCTCCCGCGTAGTAATATTTTTTGGACTTTAAAATTGAGGCTCCTTCCTTCTAACTTGGTAGCATCCAAAATGTAATCATAAGGGCTTTGAAAGTCTTGTTTAGGAACAGAATTTGTGAGATACAAGTGTTACACTGTCAATTGTGTGAATCTGTTTTTATTCTGAGTGAACTTTATGAGGTTACTTCCCTCGATATTTTGTACTCTCTTTATATAGTGGATTGTTTATCCTCTTATGGATGTAGGCTGATTGATTGAACCACATCAAATTACTGTCTTTGATATATTTCTGCTTATCTTCTTATTTATCGTCTTTCATGTTTATTGTTAGCTTCACTGACACCTGATTATTTCGGGTCCTAACAAATTCGCTAAAATTTACGATCAAGAAATCTAATGGGTTAGGACGGGCCGGTCCTTCATTTTAAAGAATATTAAAATAGTTAGCCAACCCAACTTTAACAGCCGATCATAGTTGAAATGCGCTAGCGCTTCATATATTTTTTTTCCACCTTTTTTAAGAAAATTTTTCAATCAAAATCTCGAACTTATAGGTATGTCAATTTGTAAACATTTTCAACAAATAATTATATGAAAGTACATGATTATTTGACAACTTGTAGCATATTCAACACCAACACATTGTCAAGCATATTTGAATTCGTTGATAAAGTTGTCTTAATTAACATCTTCATCTTCATTTACATTCATATTCAAATTTAATTGGGGTTAAACATTACCAAATAACTACATATCAAAAATAAATAATTTTTAAATTCACTTAAAAATATTGCCACTTGAATTTGGATAAAACCGTGCAATCAATTTCGAGTAGCAACAAGTGTTTGGACATTTTCATGAAGGATGCAACTTTTATATTTGGTGATTAGTATTAGGAACTAATGCTAATTGAATAAAATATTGTGTAAGATATTAAAACTTATTTGATAATCATTATTCTTAGTTTTTACTTTTTTCATAATTTATTTTAAATTTTAAGCTCAAATCAAAATGCTAATCATGAATACAATATATATACTTGGTGATTAGAAATTAATGTTAAATAAGTAAAATATTGTGTAAGAGATTAAACCTATTCTGAATCACTATTTTTAGTTGTTACTTCTTTTCACAATTTTATTTTTAATTAAAACGTGAATTTTTTATTTTTACAAATTGAAAATCTAAAACCATAAAATTCAAAAATTAAAAACTTAAAAACTTCAATTTTAAAAAAACTTAAATTCAATTCTATTTTAATAGCGAATTAGATTAAATTAACTTCAACAACCAAACCCATTTCAACGACTCTAACATATTTTTTTTTTCTTTCAACATTAATGACTGAAGAGAGGAATTATTGGAGATGGAGTCAAAAATTCATATATGGGATTTTTTTTTAGAAAATACAAGTGTCATAATATTGAACTTGTAGTAATCTTTTCAACCCTTTATTATTATATTACAATATTTTCTTATGCCAATAAAGCTAACAGTTCATATATATATATATATATATATATATATATAAAATATTAAATAATAACAGAAAAAGTTAGTAATAATAATTTTGATCCCTTAATTATTAATAAATTTTGATTTAATCTCTTGTGATATCTAACTAACTACCACAATTCCACTAATTGAATTGTGCATTGCAGTGTTTAAATTTTAAAAGGAGCATTTGGTCACCTTACTCACTTATTAACTTGCAATTTTATTCCCTTTATGCCAAGATAAATTCACAATTTATAAGTGTATAGACATGTTGTTTTGCAGTACCTGTAATTATTTTGTAACAAATAACATTAGATATTAACTCTATACACAACGTACAATTATAAATAAGATTTAGTTTAAATGTGTTTGATAGCGTAGAGTTCTTTCACAATTAGGTATTAGGTAATGGTGTACATATTTCGGGTAATCGGTTGGTTTGAATTTTTTAAATATCAAATGAAGATAATAATATCGAATTTTTAAATCTATAAATTAAATTAAATCAATAAAAGTTGAGTTTTTAAATCTATAAATTAAATCAAATTAATAAAAGTCAGGTTTTTCAACCTCGCATTTTTCTGATTTTTGTCCTTAATTTTAACGGAGGGACATATGTCAAACTCATAATCAAATGACCCGCTCCCTATTTTAATACCCAATTTTTTTTAAATCCACCTGTTTAATCCGATCCGACCTCCCTTTTTTTCTTTTTTGTCATTTGTTTTACTATTTAAAATACCCAAATTTCAAAACTTATTTTTCACGATGAATTTTATATTTTAAAAAATAACAAAAGAAATTAGATGAATTGAGAAGCATTATTATAATTAGTATTTCTTTAGGAATTAAGATTAGAAAATTGAAATTTGTGTCGGCTTTTAAAAAAAATATTAGCAAAGGGTAATATTGAAATCCTAAAAAATAAAAGATCTTCCTTGTTTTGAATTGGTTCATTTGTTTTAAAATTGATTTTAAAAAGTAAATAGGACATGTATCACCCATTGTTAAGGACAAATCTGTGTCAAAATATGATGAGGGTATATTTGAACCAAAATATAGCAAGAAGAGTATATTTGCAATCTAAAGATAACGGCGATATATTTCATAGCTCGCTGCAGATTTCAACAATGTAGCCCAATTAAGGCCTTCATTTGAAAGGGCCTCCAAATTATTAGCTCAACTCCAGTTTCAGCGGCTGCAAGTTGCCACATAGACTAACCTTTGCAAAATAATTGAAAATTGACGTGAAAATACAATCAGCGCATAGTATTGATACAAAATAGTCTACGTTTTAATTATTAGTATTCAATAGCTCAATTACGAAATACCTATTTACTATATTTGAAATAACTAAATTAAATATATACACATATTATTAATTCTTTTCTAAAAAAGGTATTCTTTTTTATTCCTATATTCTCTCTAATCGTATTATCTTCTTCTATATATCCTTCATTCTTTTTTATCAATATTACTGAAAATCAATTCTCTCAAGTGTGATAACTGTAAATTAACCTATATATCTTCTCTCAATTGCTGTTTATTTTGATTTCTAGAACTTTTTTGATACCATTGTTTAAAGAATTATTCGTCATTTTAGTTGTGTTGCATTTATATTTCAATTTATACATTGTGTGAGAAAGTATGTATATCATGCCTAAAATTCTGTTAAATAGTATGCTGATATACAGTTACCCATACAAGTTTTACGAGATAGATACACATGTATGGAAGAGAACTTACATAATTATACACAATCAAAAATAACAAACACAACTTATATATATCATGATTAAAATTATATTAAATAACTGATATACATATATACATAGCTATAATCAGTTATAAATCTATAATAGATGTATCCTTTGAGATACATTTCACCTAAAACATCTTATACACTAGTTACTTTCTGCCATTGGGGGCAGAGAAAATAGCACGGAATCAAGAAAGTTGGGTAATATTTTAGCTCTAAGTATTTGTTGATAAGCAAAATCTTTTTTTTAAAATTTTTTAGTCACTCCTATTTATTCAAGCATTTGAAAATTTTCAAAATCTGTCATTTCAATTTATCGTAATTTTTTAAATTCGTTAATGAGATACACACAAAAATACATACAGAAAATTATCATTAAGACACTCGAGATTAAAAGCATTTTTTTTTTACTTATTTTTTTTAAAAAAGTGAGGTGTTTGGTTAAATTTTGGGAGAAAATAGGTGCTTGGTGGAGAGAGTAATAGAATCTGTTTTCAGAAGCTAAAAATAGTTTTTCCTCAAAATACTTTTTTGAAAAATATTTTGAGAAAATATACTTAAAAGCACTCTAGAAACTTGATCGAACAACAATTGTTGGTCAAAAGTATTTTTAAAATTTATTGATCAAACACAAACTATAATTTATTAAAAGTAATTTTTACAAAATACTTATTTAAATAAGTTGATTGTAAAAACTTGATTAGATATACTATTAATTACTTAGATGATAATAAAATTGGATTGACGAAAAAGAAAGAAGAAATTCTTGACAAGTTGCATAACATCTTTGACGAACAAAAGTTTAATATAATTCGATGATCAAAGAGACTAGATCGTCTTAAAATTACAAATGATGAACAAAAGTTTAATGTAATTTTTTAATTTAATTTGAGTTTTGTATTTTTTAATACTTTAAATTTTTCTTAATCAGATTAAACTTAAATAACTCCATATATTGTGTAAATAAATATCTGCTTCTTTAAATAAACAAATTTTAACTAATTAAAAAACAAAAAAAACCAAAATAAATAAAAAAATTAAATTCATAAAAAAAAAAAGAATAAGTTCTAAATTAATTATTAGCATATTGATTTTGCAAATTGATTTGTGTTTTTATGATCGCATTTGAAGCGAGGATAAATTCTATCGCCCATCATCTATTTCAATCCATGTGACATTATTTGACTTGACATAAAATTTATATATATATAATTCAGAGCCTGTTTGGTTAAGATTATATTTTTTAACACCTAATGTATAAAATTTGTCTTTATTTAAAAATTAAAAAAACAAAAAAAACATGTAATTTAATTAAAATTAATTTTTTAAAATATTATCACTTAAATTAAAACAACGCAACATAATTGTATTAGGCAAAATACTTATATCTATTACAAGTTAATCAATTTATGTTATGGTGTCTACCTATGACTAATCAACACCTTGGGTGTAGTTGAGGATCGTGACATAAAGATATGGCGATAATCGCCGAACTATAAACTTATAATTTTTTGACGCACTATAGAGTACTCGTAACTTCAATTGTTTTGCCTTCACCACCTCCTTTCATATTTGGTATACTAGCAGAAAACATCCCAGATCCCTCGTTAATAGACTAGTAACTCACTCGAATTCTCTCTTTAGGAAACATTCTTTTTTATAGAGTTCTATCCCAACTTCCTTTGTAAATGTACTCTTAATAGATCACCCCTAGCCACTAATACCGTAAATAACTACTGTAATGATGTTGAATCAACTCAGCTCAATAAAAAAATTGTATTAGGTAAAACCAATTGGTCACCTTCTATACCCAATCATATCATTGATTCACGGTAACTCTTCTATTATGTGAGCTGTCTTCTTCCCTTTGTCTTTGCTGTCTATATTATATTCTCAGGTGTCACATCTTATGAACATTGGGCCCCATTCCTTTACTTCTCTAACAACTCTCATAATTAGAGAGATTCTTTTCATGTCACCCGTGAGCTAAAATCTTTATTATTATTAGTAAGTATTTAGAGTCGTCACCTAATTTCTAAAGGTATATTAAGAAATTTATTTATAATGATATAGAGGTCTACTCTGTTTTAATGTGCGAAACCCTGCGGTGATTTAGGTAGCGATTTTATCTACTCAAAGAGAAAGATGTTAGCATCCTCGTAGCTCCTATCCCAAGATAGTCCATGATTTTAATCTAAGATACATTAGGAAATTTATTTATTCTATTATCAGCACTTGGTAAAAGGTGTTAGAAGTTGCGATAAAAATAAAGTGGTTAGAACAATTTATGATTAAAAATCTAAAATATATGAGTGATATACATAAAATATATAAAAAGTGGTGAGGAAGAATGTACATTGTGGAGTATATGTATAGAGGGATGGGATTCGTGTATGTATAAAAATATATGAGTGTGTGAGATTAATATATATATATATATACACACACACAATTCCCTTGGAGTGCACCAAACGAGCTAGGTAGGATGATGTTGCATTACGAAAGCAGTACCTTGTGCTTACTTGGTTGATTAGCCGTTGAAGAATTGGATTAGAAGCTGCTCTTGTAATAGCCACTTAGTCCCTAAGTAATTAAGTTGTCAAGCTCTGGGTTTATTTCAATTAAGCCCCAAGGATCTACCTTGTTGAGCATATTCCATCCACTGTCAAGTTAGTTAATGGCAGTGTACTATTGTCCTTATAGTTGTTGTAATTGTCCTTCATCATCTATGGATGAAAATTATCCTAATTTAGCCTAGATTTTGCTGTAGTTTCTCTTATCTTTTTTCTTCATTCTTACTTCATAGCTCAAACCATAACATTTGATATCAGGGCATAATTCTCGCGTTCAGAGTAATGGCATCTGTTTTTCAAACTTGTGGATGTTCTTGCAAGTAACTCTTTAGACCTGGCCAACTTATAATCATATTAAGTCTATACTTCTCATAAGCTACTTAAGGCTTAGGGTTATTACGTGGAGCAATTCATTCACAAGGGTGAAAAATCACGAATCTACATGTCTATAAAATTTATCTCAAATTTCACTAAAATTGTAAGCTCAACAAAAATTTAGATTATAAAAGATTCAACCTAAGAACTAACTCTAATGCGTCTTATAATAATCTACTTACTATTGAGTGAATTCAAATTATAAGAAATGCACTTAGAAATAAACCCTAAACCCTAAATCTTAATACCATTCTTTGTAATGTAGCGTACTTGAATAGTTGAACAAAATTCTCTCACTCATGGTCTTGTTTATTTGCTTGATTTCGCCGTTTACTCTCAAAGTGAGTGCGTCAGTGTCTTCGATGAAAGACCTGCATACGTATTGCAAACTATAAAGAGAAACAAGTTAGTTACAAACATTATATGATAAGAACTAAAAGATGTAATAGCGTTTGAGATAAAGACAATATTTTTGTTGTCACACAACTATAAATATGCACTAGAAAAGTCTAATTTCATGTATAGTTTATCTCAAATAAGAAAATTATAGACTCCATCAAGAGACTCCTTCATTCCAAGAATCCTATTTCAGGTTAGATTCTGGAATAAAACATGAAACTGCTTATTTGGTTCATTTGATATAGCATGCTTATTTTATCTTTATACATTTAGTCTCGTCCAGTCATTTGACACAAATTATTTTGTCGAACATCAAAAAAATACTAAATCCAACAAGAGATAAAATTTTCTTACAAAGGATTCAAGTTAAAATTAATTATTGCTTTAAATATTTATCAAAAATACATAATCAAAAGCAATTGAACTTAAAGGTACAATGACTATGTTAAGATCAGTATTTTAAAAAATAAGGACGCGCGAGGCAAGGTGTTTTATGCAACATGAGATGACGCAGAGTTCGAGATATAAAACGTAAGTTTCATGATTCTATTGTATCTACAGAGTGTATATCTCATGTATCTTTAATTTTATAATTCTTACTAAATTAAAATAAGTAAAAGCACCATTTTCAATAATCTTACAAATAAATTCAAATAAATCACCAATAATATAGAAGAAAATATTATAATTATTATTTGAGAAATGTAATAACAACAAGAAATGATAATAGTCGAGAAAACTTTTAAAATAAAATCTTCATTTACTTAATCATCGATCTCCATATCTACTATTTCTTCTCACTCTCAACTAATATTTGCACTGATTATTATTTAAATAAATCAAAGAAGGAGAAAGATAAAAAAAAAATGTAAGAACAATTACAAAATATAGATAAAGTTGATTCAAGAACATAGTGCTATGAAATTTCTGGCCCTATCAATTCGACTAATCATCTGCAAAACTATTTATGACAATGTCATTTTCTATGACAAAGCTTGTTTTCTTTATTTATATATATTTTAAGAAAAATCACTACGCATAAAAACATTATAACATACAAAGTATAGATATTATCATATTAATAACAAAATATTATTTATAGCAAAATAATGCTCGAACAATAAAAATTAAAATTTTACACCCGAAATATATGCTTTTATGTGCCGCAAACTTACGTTTTTACACCTAGACTTAGAGCTCTATACCTGCGGTTTAAGCCCCAAATTCTAGAATATAAAATGCTCCATGAATTCATGCTTGCATTTATTCTCAAATATTTTTAATATGCTTTGCTTCAAACTTGTCTTAGAATTCACCCCAAAACATCTTTAAAAATACCGACAGAGATCGAACAAAACGCTCAATTACAACCCAATTGATTCAAATTCTTGAGTTTTGTTTTTGAAAAATTAATACATAATATAGCACACATATGCTATGTATTTACCATTAACAACTATAGTTTAAA
The DNA here is from genome assembly GCA_018107945.1 of Datura stramonium. Lineage (NCBI taxonomy): Eukaryota > Viridiplantae > Streptophyta > Magnoliopsida > Solanales > Solanaceae > Datura > Datura stramonium. Next base: position 27,787 of record JACEIK010001484.1, on the reverse strand, counting down.
ATAATTACTATTTATAGCTACACTTTGAAACTAATTACTATTTGTAATATTTTTCTCCCAATCTCGCTCGTCCTTCTCCTCCTTCCCTCTCTCTCTCTCTCTCTCTGCCTCTCACTCTTTCCTCTCTTTTCGCTGCCTCTCTCGCTTTTTCTTTATTTCTCCTCCCTCTCTTCTTTCTTTCTCTCTCTCTCTCGCGCCTCTCTCACCAATCACCCCGATCAATTCATTGCAGATCTGAATATAGTTTACTCTTTTGGGTGATTTATGTAAGTATATTCACAAAATAAAGCGATAGATACACCGATACAACCTACAACGAATATTGTATCCAAAATCTTTTTGGATTTTATTAGTGTATCAATAATTTTGAGAATGTGTATGTTAGATACAAGTGTATCCACTGTGCATATGAATACAAGAATAATCTAATACAAGTGATACAAAAGAGCAAAATGAATACATTCTCTTATAATTTTAGTTGTTTGTATCATCAGATACATGTAGACCGTATTTATTAATGTCTTAAATGCGCATATAAAAATATAAGTAGACTGAATAAGTACAAGTAATACAAGAAACGAATAAATAAAAGTACAATTAGAGCTTTGTTGTTTTGTATTTTTGTATACGTAACCGTATTTATCAGATACAACAACTATTCATCGATACAGTTAAATCATGCATAAGTGAATATGATAAATACAGTTATTTCATACCCTCTGAAAATATTTTGAAATACAAAGAGAGAAAAATGAATTAAAATATATATACAAAGAGGGAGAGAAAGAAATAAAAAGAGAGAGAGAGAGGGGTGAAACAAGACAGAGATGGAGGAGAGAGGCAAGGAAGAAAAATAGAAAGAGCCAAAAAGGATAGAGAGAGGATATTAGGCAAGAGAGAAAAAGAGAAAGAAGAGGAGATAAGAGAGAGGCGAGCAAAATTTAGTAGAGAGGTTAGAATTTTTTGTTTTTGCTCTAAAATTATTATTATAAATTTTAATTATATAATTATAGCTATTATTAATAATTATATTTTAAATGATTACTATTTTTATAAATATCTCCGGTGTCTCTTTTCGACAAAACTGGCTGAAAAGTCTGTCCACTACAGGGTCCGACCTTTGACGGTGGCATAAGAGTCCAGCTAAAGTTAGCTAAGTTTCCCGTAAGCGTACTTTATGCTCATGTTTAATAACACGTGTATCGTTCTTATTTGTCTGTCACTACGGCGACCCCACATTGAACACTTTCCAGCTACTCTACGCTATAACACAACGTGGCAAGACCACAATTTCTTTGTTTATGCCTCATGTCCAGCATATATAACTTCCGTTTTTTTATTTATTTTAATTTAATTAAATATGAAATTTTAAAAATAAAATTACTTTATTTTAAATAGATTAAATAAAAAATGAAATAGATAAATTGTCAAGGATAATAATGATGATGATCTTAATTATAATTAATTATTATATAATAGGATTTGTAATAATATTAATTTATATTTTAAAAATATTTTTTCTATCACTTTTTATTTCAATCATAATTTAATTTCCAATTTCATATAACTGACTATCTCAAATGTTTTTTTTGTTTTTTTAATATTTTAATTAATTTGTTATTCTCTCCGCCGGCAAAAGTAAATTTTCGGTATTTTTTCTTTTGATGCATAATAAATGAATTTTTCAAACTTTAGAAAATTTAATTAATTATATCGTTAAATTTTTTTATTTTTTTTATTTTTTTTATTTTTTTTATTTTTTTTATTTTTTTTAGTTTTTTTATTTTGTTAATTTTTTATTTTTTAAATATCTTTATTTATTATTTAATAATTTTATTTTATTATTTATCCTACCTTTTATAGTATATAGCTTTATCTCTATCTCACTTTACTTCTTTTCAATAGATTTATTTTTTAAATTATCATAAAAAAAATAAAAAAAATAAAAAAAATAAAAAAAATAATATAATTTATTTAAATATTATATTTATTAAAATAGAAATACGTTATCGTGAGTAACGTTTTATGCTTAATACATTACTTTTACACTAACGACTCTCTATCAAACTCTCGCCTATATACGTAATTTGGATCAGCATTTTATAAAGTCGTAACCCTAAATTACGACTTAAGACTAAAACATTACTAATAGTAATGACTTTAATGCAGAACCCCGCTATGTACGATATATATTTATAAATTTAAGTATTTTTTAGCGGTCAGAATGTTTTGCGTAAAGTTTCAAGTTTAAACTATGGAAAGTCAATCTTATCAAGTTTTTTATATATTTAAGTTTGAAAAGCTATTCTAACAATGGAAAAGTGTTGCAAAATAATTTGTATAGTTTGCTCTTCTAAATAATTAGATTATTTGCACATCACCTAATTTTAATTCTTTTATTGATATTGACCATCTTCGAAGGCTTGAAAAACAAATAATCAAGAGTGGTCTTTTATGTGTTCAAGAGTCGTCACGTGATATTAATGACCTAATAAATAAAATAGATACTTATATTTAAAATATAAAATGTGGGATACTAATCAATCTAATCAAGATAAAAATAACTTTTAAAGTCACAATACGGCAGAGTTTGATAGAAAGTGTTACTATGAGTAACGTATTAAGCATTAAACGTTACTCACAGCAACGTATTTCTATCTAACACCGTCAACCACCAACTTTTTCTCCTGTTAATTTTTTTGAATGAAATAATACTTAATACATTACTGTGAAATATATTTATTCAAGTTTTAAATAATGACTTATTTAGGTAAAAATTCTATTTATTGGAGCTGATAGAATTCATTCTGAGTGCATAATTCTCTCACTGGCTCTTAGGCCAAATTACATTCATTCTTACTCCCTCTCTGTCTCTATTACTTCTGACCAATGGATCAGAAATTTGTATTTGCAGTGTCTCTCATTTTCATTTTTGTGGCCGGCATCACGGCTCAGTCTCCCGCATCTGCTCCCGCAACTTCTAAAGCTGCTACATCTCCCGCTGTATCGCCTTCTACTGCCCCGCCTCCTGCAAATCTCTAAAATCCCAGCCGCTTCCTATAACTGCTCCTGTTTCATCACCGCTGGCTGCCTTCATCAGCAGCGGTTCCAGTAAGCTCACCAACAGCAGCGGTTCCAGTGAGCTCACATCTTCCCCTGCCCCAGAGATAGCTACCCCTGCTCCAGAAGTAGCTATCCCTGTTCCAGTTTCCGCGCCTACACGGAGACCTTCTCCCGCTCCTGGCAAAAGCAAGAGCAAGAAGAAGGGCAATGCAGCATCTTCACCAGCACCTGCTCCAGAATTACCGACCACCCGCACCTCCTACTGAAGCTCCTGGACCTAGCCTTGCTTCGGATTCTGCCCCTTCTCTAAACGATGAGTATGCGAAGTTTATGCTGTTTTAATTTGTTTGTCTGATTTTGATTTGATACAGAATTTAAAATAAATAAATAAACACTTTTAAATCTAGTAATCTTATACTAATCATACATAAAATGTACCAAAATATCATTTAATCTTTTAATTTTAAACATTACATGTTAAATTAATAAAGAGAGTGGTGAACCAACTCGTCCAAATAAGATAATTCAACTTGCCCAACATAATCCAACGTTCTCTTTCTTATTTTACTTTTTAAAAATGTGAAAGCCTAATATATTTTTTTTTTTAAAAAAGAAACTTATTAGTTTATGTTTTTCCACATTTACATAATTTTCAATCTTCATATTTGTTTTGATAAAGTTAGATTTAAGTTGCATGTTGATCAATTTTATTCCAATCCTATGATGCATGAATCCTTCCAATTCAAATTGTTAATAAATTTACATTAATATTGCAGAGTGGTGCAGAGAAATTGAAGTTGGTAGGAAGCCTGTTGGTAGCTGATTTACCTGGATTTTCTTCTTCTAAACAGAGACTTCTTTTTCTTAATTTTGTCCAGAAATTAATCTTCTTGATATTGACATGTTTTTTTAATCTTTTTATTAAGTTATTTCTGGTGTTTCTTTTGTCACATTGGACTCTTTTTGTTTCCCCATTTTCTCTTGTATAAATTTTCATTTGTTTATTTATCATATTCTTATGTTTCTGTTTATTGTTGGCAACGAATAATCTTGATTAAATTCTCTGAGAATGAGAATACTGATTGATATAAATTTGAAGGAGTAGTTAGCTAGTTACCAGTAAATGCATGAGTTTTCTATACTTTACAGCGTTCTAAACAACCCTATACATCGCTCTGTGTAGACTGAAAAGATAAGCTCAACACGCAAACATATTAACATGAGGACACATGTCAGAAAAAGTTAGTATTCATATTGAAGTTAAGAGATCAGTAATGATTAATATTTTGCAGAAATATCAAAGGAGCAAAATTACACAAGCAAGAAGATTCGGAGGAATAAGATATAACAAGATAACAGCTATAGAAGATTATTTCGAATAAATGTCAGCTGATACACACATTGAAAATTATTTATTGCTCGTTAAAGACAACTTAATGCACAATGATTGTCAGGTGTAAAGATTTTTGATTATATTGGAACGTATATAAAGTCCAACACTAATATCAAAAAGGGTCATCGCTATCCCGATCATGATTTTCCTACCCCCATAGAGAAAGGTACTTCCCGACCGTAAACTAGGGCCATTTTTGATTCCCGCAATATTTTCTTCATTAATCACCTGCATTCTTTTCATTTCCATGTAAAGATTCTCATTTTCTTCCCGAGCACGTCTACCCACTCCACCAAATACCTGATACGCCCAAGCATTATGGCATTATGATTTTCAAGGTTTAGCCAAGGCTTAGCTCAGGACCCCACTACTCGTCGTATTTGGTTTGGTATTGCTACCGCACATGACTCTCGGTGAGTCATGATGATATTACCGAGGAACGCCCGATAACAACAATGGAAAACATACTCAATTCTTTAATTATAGATCCTATTGATCAAAGTTATTCTTTAAAGTTTATCTTGCAACATTTTTCAAGGCGACCGAGCTAGCTCAAGCCATCATGCTAAATCTTTCATTATTTCAATTTATCTTTTTCGCATACTTTATATTCTATTCATTAATTTGACCAAAGTCAACCTCGTACTCCTTTAGCTCCATTATGTTTAATTGTACCTTATTTTTTGCTGATAAATTATTTGGTGCCCACCGTGGGGTTAAGAATAATTGAGACAATTTGGTTTACTTTAATGCTAAACACTAACCCTTGTAATAAGGTATTTCGTGTTTCTATAATCAATTCTGAACAATGACTCAAGTTGAAACATCGAGTCATCAAACACCGTCGTAATGCTCATTTGACTATATCAATCCAACGTGGAAGCCGATCTCGTAGGCGTCCATCTTGCCAGATGCAAACATGAACCGAGAATGTCTCCATAGGCATCTCATCGCTCGTAAAGATTAAAAATTCTATGACGTATGTTGGTGATCCAACACAAAGAGAGGGCTAGAATAGATTTGGCAAGGATTTTTTCAATGTGGAAATCAACATAAGGCCATCATGGAACCGCAAAGGAGGGAAAGAACGACACAAGAGCCGCACTAGCAAGTAGAGGAACTATCTAATAACACCAAAATGGTTGCTCGTGATAAAGCAACGAAAATCGAACACGGAGTAGCAATCGTTGGGATCTAACAAATAGTATTCAATCCTTAAGCAGTCATTTAGACAAAGCGAGAAAGAATTCAATACTGACTAATTCAAATTTGGGGGCTACTTTAGCTCTAAAAGGACCGTATTCAAGAAAATATATGCAACTTGCTGTTTTTCCACCTACACATCCCCAAAATTGATACCAAAGAGGTTCAAAATGCATGACATTCCCAAGTATGATGGAACAACTTATCTACATGAGCATGTGATTACATATACATGTGCAATAAAATGCAACGATATTAACTGAATGAGATTGAATCCGTTCTTCTAAAGAAGTTCGTAGAAAATTTATCCAAAGTAGCAATGACATGGTACTCTCTATTACCTGAACACTCAATTAATCCTTTTGAAATGTTTTTTTAGATGCATTTGTAAGAGTGCACGTCTAGGCGAGGAAGGTGCAAGAAAGCAACATTCAAGATAGCCCAACGTGACTTGAAGTTGCCGGTGAGAGTTCATGGTACGCTTCCAAAAGGAAAGGATGTTACTCCCACTAGTGCCTGATGAATGGGCAACCGAGGCTTTTACTAAGAGACTCAACTCGAGAAGTTCGAGTGCATTATTAAAATTAAAAAATCTGTTGGAATTTTCATAACAACTGGGTGATGTGCACAATGTGCTTAAGTCAAAATTCGGCAGAAGATAATCAATCTACCCCATCGACCACCTTTGGTTCAGCAGAATTCAAATTCTCAAGAAAGAATTTTGAGCATGACGCAAAAGACCATCAAGGGAAAAGATATCAACCATACCGTAATGGAGAAGAGCCGAGACCCAACCGAAGGTGGGATTCTAGCCAAAAATTCTTTTTCTCTCGCTCTGCAAAAATAACATTGAAGCCCCAAGATTATCCGAGCACGTCTTCAACGTAGATCCATTGAACTCATGGCGGCTAATAGAAGTATCACTGATGAAGTGGCCAAGACCCATTAGGTCCGATCTTAGTCAACAAGATCCCAACTGATGTGCAAATTTATAGAACGAGGACACGTACATGGGATTTTCTGGTGATTTGCATGAAGAAGTGGTCGATTATTGAAAGAAGGGTACTTAAGAGAATTCTTGAGTGACCGGCTAAAACAACTATGGTTGAAATAGAGGTTTTTCTCGTTTAAAAATTATTGCTATGAATAGTAACAAGCAAACTATAGTCACTAATGGTAATTATATCCAAATTATAGTTATTCATGAAAAAGTTTTCCTTCTTTTTTATCAAATGAAAACCTAAACTTACGGAAAGAAAAGATCTGACTTGATAAAACCAAGAATTCATCACATAATACATAAATATTTTAGAAAAAAGACCTAATCTAAATAAATTTGTGTGAATTTTATTAATAAAGTCCACCCAACCAATTATGTGGATTGTATTTGATTCTTTTGTTGTTTAAAAAGTTAAAATTATTATAATTCTGAATTTAAATATTATGTTTTTCCATTACAATATTAACATCGTAAGAGTATATGTCATTTGTATAAGCTTATATTAAAGTTAATATATTATAGACATTTTAGAAACAGATAAAAAAAAAGATATTCATATTTAAATGGAAGAACTTATTTGTACCTGAATACTTAAATTAGAGATCGTTTATGTGATGAAAAAGAAAATACAATCTATACAAGTTGCTTGTACTGGCTTTAGAGCATATTTGAGCCGAACTTATAAATTAAAGACTTATAAGCATAAATTTAATTTTTGTTATTTTAATTTGAAAGTAAGTGTTTAAATTATTATTTTTAAAATCTTACTCAAATACAATAAAAATATTTAAAAATTATTTTGATTCAAAAACATCTTAGATAAGGTAACTTAAACGGGCTTTTATTACTAAAGCCTACACAGATTTTATTAGGTCAAATTTTACTTTATTTTTTATTCTATACTACGCGATAGATTCTCGGATTTGTAGGACCTAATTCATTAGATTAAAAATAGATAAAAATTTTACTTTATTTTTTATTGATGTGGTGTTTGGCTGAGCTTATAAAATTGGGCAACTGAAATTTATACGTATCTTTAATTTATCTATGCATTTGTAAATACCGGAAGTGCTTATAGTTAAAATAAATCATAAGTCATAAGTTGGTCACCTCTTAATTTATGATTTTGCATTATAATCACTTTGGTTTAATCGCATCTTTTATATTTTATCCCTAATATTTCGTAATCCCCATGTAATAACTTTTCTTAAAATAAAATTCCAAACACTCTCCGAGATTTTACTCAAACTTGTAATTTCCTCCACATCTTCGATGTTAACAATAATTATATAGTTCTTTATGATATTATTTGGAGTAACAAATTTCTCTCTGATATCTTTTTAATAGTTCTTCAAGTTCAACGGCCAAGTATGAAACCCTTTTTCAATCCTGACATCAATATCATTGATTTATGTATTTTATAAAAGCATGAACCTATCTCCGCCTCTCAATATTTTAATATATTTATTATTGATTTCAATAACTAATCAACCCGTAAAAAAAGATATTATTGATAAAAACAAATATGAAAATTCAAAAAAAAAAGTAAAATAAAAAACATGCAACCCTTTAACATTTATTTGGATGACAACTTGTGATTTAATTGTTGAGAATTATTTATAATAGCCGAATGTTTTAATGTAATTAGAGACAAAATAATTGTTAAGTATAAATTTTATACTATTTAAGTATGTCTTTTTTCTTACCTAAAATATTAGCCAACTTATTAATTATTATATTACATCTTATGATTATAGTTTAACTTATATTAAAATAATTTTATCTAATTAATTTTATATTAAAATAATTGACATAAATTATATTTTTAATTAATTAAATCATTTAAGAAATATAAGTTGGGATTTTAAATTTTTTTAAATATTTTAAAATTTTTAAAAATATTTTTAATTTTTTTAATTTTTTTATTTATTTTGGTTTTTTTTGTTTTTTAAATTTTATATTTGTTTGTATTTGAATTAAATTTGATTTCCGTAAAGTAAAATGTAATAAATATATTAACTCTGCAAAAAGTAAAAGTGAAGTGGGAGGAGTAGCAAATGAGATGATTTTCCTCACAATACATGTAGGCACAGAAATATATTTTGTGTGTAAAAGATAGTTTTGGGCCAATCATGGCCTCATAATTATTACTATAAAAAATAAGAGATCCAACCAATGAGTATCTAACTAGAGAAACTACAGTTCAATTAGTCTAATATAAGTCAACATGCAGTCAACATGAACATTCATTCCAACTGCATAATAATTGTCCTCCTCTAACAGCTGCTACTCTCACTCTTCTCCTTTCAACAATGGCAAATCTTCTCTCATTTTTCACTTTTTCCCTTATCTTCCTTCGTTATTATTCCATGTCCTCATCGCCTAATTACACTTTTCCTAACAAGTACTTCATCAACTGTGGTTCAGGTTCCGCCAGCCTGTCCCCGGGCGCCTGCCGCCACTTTTTCCGGCGACCTGAAATCCGACTCCCGACATACTCGCTCTCTTAAAGACCCCACCACTACAACAGAGTTAGCTGGAATCTATGGGACCGCCAGAATGTTCACCAATCTCTTCCTACGACCTTCCAACAGACGAAAATGGCGTTTACATGGTACGGCTTCATTTCTTTGCTTTCTCTGACCTTTTTGATGCGAAATTCGACGTTTTGGCTTTGTTTTTGCTTTGTCGAATTTTAGTATCCCTAAAGACGTTACTTCCCCTGTCATCAAAGAGTTTCTGGTCCCTGTAAACGGCCCTAATTTGGAAATCAAATTCAGACCTTCTCAAGAATCGTCTTCGGCCTTTGTTAATGCCATAGAGGCATTTGTTACTCCTCAATATTTCATTCCTGAATCTTCTATTCATGTCACTCCTCAAGGAAATAGCACCAATCAGGGTTTGTCCTCGAGTGGTTTAACTGTAATTCATAGGATTAATGTTGGGGGTTCAGAAATTAACCCTGAAAGTGATACCATGAGGAGAAATTGGGTGCCAGATGATCCTTACTTGCTTTTGGCAAAATTAGCAAAGAACCATTCAGTGTATAGTGATAGGCCTAACTATGTTCCAGAAGAAGGAGGTGCCACTCAGTATGATGCTCCTGATTCTGTTTATAAAACTGCCAAAGAAATGAATACATCTCAAAGCAACAACTCGTTTAACATAACTTGGCTTTTTGGAGTAAATAAGAATGCTGCATTTTTTGTACGCCTACACTTCTGTGACATCGTTAGCCCTAGTCGGAATGAAACAGTTTTCAATGTCTATATATATAGCCTGTTTGGTCAGCCAATTATTCCATATAATACAGTTCCACAATCGGCAGCCTTTATGTTGATTTTGTGGTGGATTCAGATGCTTCTGGTTTTATGAATATCTCAGTTGGTCCTCGGAGTGATTCGTTTACTCAAAATGCTTTTCAAATGGGGTGGAAACTATGGAGGCCAGATTAACGAGCGGGAAGACGGAGAATGGAAAACTAAGAAACGTTCGTTTATGTCTCATTGGTTCTGCTGTTGGTGGTGTGGTTCTCATCTCTGTTTCTCTAGTGGTTATCTTGTTTTGTTTGAAATCAAGAAAAGCAAAACCTGTTGAGAACTCCAATTGGCCGATGGTGAGTGTTTACAGGAAGTACACAGAGTAGGACTACTGTGGAAGTAAGAACTCCAATTGGTAGCACTACTCCAGATATGAACCTTGGGTTAAAGATATCTTTAGCTGAGATTTTGCATGCTACCAATAAGTTTGATCCTAAATTTATGATTGGTGAGGGTGGTTTTGGGAAATGATAAAGGAACTTTTACACAATGGTGTTAAAGTGGCTGTGAAAAGAAGTGGAGTTCTATACACAGGGTCTTCTGGAATTCCAAAACTGAGATAACAGTCTTGTCCAAATTCGGCCATCAGCATCTCTTCGTTTCATTGATTGGCTACTGTGATGAACGATACGAGATGATACTTGTTTATGAGTTCATGGAGAAGGGAACTTTGAGAGAGCATTTGTACAGTTCGAAAGAAGACCTTGGTAAATCATCTTCAGAGTCAGAATTATCGTGGGGTCAAAGGCTTCAAATTTGTATAGGTGCAGCTAATGGCCTAGACTACCTTCACACTGGTTTAAGTGAGCCAATTATTCACAGGGATATTAAGTCAACAAACATCCTTCTTGATGAACACTATGTTGCCAAAGTTGCTGATTTTGGTCTCTCCAAATCAGGTCCCCCTGAACAAACACATATTGTTACTGATGTTAAAGGTAGCTTCGGTTATCTTGACCCCGAGTACCTGAAATCCATGCAGCTGACTCCAAAATCATCAGATGTCTATTCTTTTGGAGTTGTACTTCTTGAAGTGCTTTGTTAGACCAGCTGTTGACAATCTGCTTCCAAGAAATCAAATGAACTTGGTTGAATGGGGACTTTCTAGCCTAAAAGAAAAACCAGCTAGAAAATAATTGATCCATTTCTTGCAGGTAAAATTAACTCAAACTCTCTGAGGAAATTTGGGGAAACAGTAGAGAAGTGCCTGCAGGAAGATGGCACTGTTAGGCCTAATATGAAGCATGTGATATGGGACTTGAAATATGCTCTACAGCTTCAACACCCTGCAATGCCCCAAGAATCTCATGAAGACAGCACCACTGATGTTTCATGGCAGTTGGTCGCCCTATATTTAACTCACGCTCTGCGAATGTAAGCACAAGCTGTGTCAGTGTCAGTGACACTGAGAGTTTTTCACAATTGAAGATGGATGAAGCCTGATGATTTGTTTAGCATGCATCAATATGTAATTTCTGTCTGTATCAAAACAGTGCTGCAACTGTGTATTCCTTGAGTAATAGTCAGGGTTCATTTTACTTTGCATTAGATAAAAGGCACAAATGCCTCTATTCGAATATAATTAATTCCTATACTTTCTCGTTTAGTTTTTGTTAATTGTTTGTTTAAACTGTATTAAATGTTTCAACTTAGCCTTTAAATTATGTGAGATTGAATAAAAAATAATTTGATTAAAAAATGCTCTTAAAATTACTTGTTTGATTCAAAATATTCTGCCATTTATAGTTTGGTTCAAAAATACTATTGTTACTTTTGGTTAAAAAAGATATATTCTTCCTAATATCCGACATTTCTTTTTTCTAAACACATTTTTAAAAATAAATATGATTTTTAAAAGATCTTTTTAGAAAAAATTAATTTTTTCTTTTTAAAATTTTTTTAACTAATAAAAAATAATTAAATCATCATTTTTCATTCATCTCATTTTATCAATTAAAAGAGAATAAACTTATTTATACTAAATGGAAACACATTCATCCATAGAAATAAGATAATAAAGACTTAACGATTAAAGAATAAAAATTAATCTTCGTCGCTTTATGATAGCACTTTGTCATCATTATTAGTTTCATCTTCCTCTTTATCTACTTCATATTCTTCATGATCTTTCCCTTTTTTTCTCTTTCTTCCTCATTGTAATTTAAACCCCAATTTCTTAAAAAAGATTATAAGCTAGATTGATATTTAAGTGAAGATCCCACCAGTCGAAGCCTATAGTTTACCCTAAGCTTAGCTTCAAGCAAATTATGTGAATTTTATCTCAAATTAATTGTAATATTTTTTTGTTTTCAAAAGTCAAATTATGTGTGAATTTTAAAATATATTTATTAAATTCATAATTTAAAAAAATAAAAAATTAAAAAAACTCAAAATTCATAAAAAAAAAAAAACCCCAAAATTTTTTATTTTAAATATTAAATTAATTTTTATTTAATTTAATTTTAAAAAATTAATCAAATTAACTCTACTAGTCAACTCAACTAATTTTGAAAAAGAGTGATATTTTGGGTTGAGTCATTAGCTTTGGTTTAATAACAACTAGATGAAGTTTCTACCAACTATTTAAAAGAATAAAGAACATAATTTAATAATAAAGATTTCATACCTCCAACTAGGCATTATTTCAAAAAATTCAGACATGAAGACAATATTAATTTTGCGACTCCTTACGTAAGTTAAGTCATCGGCAACCTGTCAAAGATATAGGGCTGCTCTACACTTTTCAAACTTTTCTAAAACATGGTGGCTTTTAATGTCTTCTTTGTTTACCCATTTGGATGGCGACATTATATATACACACATATATATACACGTGAGCGCACGTACGTATTTTGAAAAATTATCATATATTTTAAAAGAATTATTTAGATATAATTGTTGGATTGAGTCATTTAATTTGATCAGCATTGCCCCTAAGGCCTTTGATAGCGTGATCCAAGTTCAAGTCTTGATTGCTAATATTATTATTTTGTTTTTAGATGATAAAATAAAAAATATATAAAACATGTAGGTGAAAGGTTTTGAACTGAAAGCATAACATATGCATATCGGTGTCTGCACTATCAAGATAAGGAGTAAGTTTCATCCAATATTGTCATTTGATTCATATCTATATGGTACGCAGTCCTATGGGTGTTTAATGTAAATTTTCAGACGAGGCGAATTTGCATGATATTGCTTCGACTAACGTGCATCTACCTTAGTGATGCATCAATTATCTTCGAATCCTGAGTCTACCTATGCCGCATGCAAATAAAAAATTTAATACTATCTTATTTCTTGTTTTTTTTCTACTAACTCGGATAAGTTAATACTAATATTATATTAGTATTTAGAACAGAATAAGTTATCCCCTGCTAGAGGTGAAATAATGGTTTCGAGATTAGTTATTCGGGAGTAAAATGATAAAAATATGCCTCGAGGTCCTCAAGCTCCTTTTCTACTAAATAAGGTGGAAGGTATTTTCAAAAATAAATAAGTGATGCAATGCATATTATTTTTACATACAATTAATTAATATTAAATAAAAAATAATCTCAAAAATAACTAATCTTAATTCTATCATAACTTATCTTCAAACCAAACAAACCTCAAAAGTTTTCTTAATCTCCATCCATTTCATCTCATTGCTTCGTAGTTTAAGCTTCATATATTAAAAATGTAAGAAAAATTCTCTATTAGATCACCTAAAATATAGCTACAAATAATTTTCCTAAGAAATGAAAAAAAAAGAAGAGGATATTTTGTTACATTACATTGAAATACACTAGGGGTTGTTTGATTATTGCTTAAAATTGCCCCGTATTAATAATGCATGAGTTAGTTATATAGGATTTAATTATTTATGCATTCTACTTTTATATTAATTTTATTATTTTTTATTTTAAATAAAGATAATATATGAATTAACTTATAACTTATATATCTTTTTTTTATTTATGCAGAAAATTAAAATAATAACCAAACACTATAATTAATATGCCGAATTTTATACAAAACAATTAAAATTTCAACATAATATTATGCGCTCTCTTCTCTACACACACACATGTAGTTTAGAGTACGTGCTTTTCTGTGTGTGTTTTGTTAATTAGTAAAAAATTTATTGAAAAATAGTAATTGATTTTGTTAAGCGAACTACTATTTGAAGTAAATTCTTAAATTTGTTTAGTTATCATACCCTAATACTTATTAAGTAAGTTATAACTCCTAATTACATATTTATCATGACCAATACAAGTTAATCATAGTTATCTAGACCATTATAATTCAGTAAATCCCAACTCTTTTCAACTTTAATAATATTTTTATTAAAAATTAATTAAATATTATTTTAAAGATTAGCAACTTGAGCTAGTGTAGCAATTAATATTGTCTCTCTCAAAATCACAACATGAAACAAAAAGAAACAGATTTTAAGATAAAAGAAACCTAAAAACATATTAAGTTGGTATCAATCAAAGCTACGATAAAGTTGAGACGAAGAAGACTTTGAAATAAAGTTATTGATGAAGGAGACTCTCAGACAAAGTTGAGACACAGTCAATGAATAATGTTCTGCATCAATTTATAATCAATGAAGTCTACCCTAAAATATGAAAGGAAAATTAAAATTAAATTAACCTACTGAAAATTTACAGTAGTAAACTCAATTCATTATATTCGTGTGAAAATTTTCACACAAATTCTATAAGGATTCTGCACTAAATATGAAAGAAAATTAAATTACATTAATCTAATAAAATTAAATAATTATTTTAATAAGAAGATTGTGTTGCATCTTCGAACAAAATAAAAATTATTTGAAAAGTAGCACTACTAGCATTCGACTCAGTTGACAACCTGGCAAGCTCACTTACAAGCATACTTAACACATCATCATATTAAATAATTAGTGTCCGAAGACCAATTAAGCATGTTATCCTCCACATATAACACATCATTATATATATAAAGTCTAACTCCTATAGTATTGTCATTGAATCCAACCTAAATCGCCTTAATCCGATAGAAAATTAGGATCAACACTGGGCACGCATCCGCGATAATCCGACGGTAAACATAATATTACTTATTCTTCGGCCCTTTCTTATGAGACTTCGGATACTCCTTGTCCTAAACCCCAGGAATCCAATGCACTAACTCCCGGAAGCTCCATTCACATGCTAGGGCAGCTTAAAGAGGGTTATATTGGGTGATCCTATCCGAACTTGAAAAATTTTCGCGGAATCAGAATTAGATCGGATTAAAGGTAAGGACGGTTGCTGGAACATTTTCTAGAAAAATCTTGTCTTGTTGCAAATATATTTTCACTTTTCAATATAATTATTGAAAAGTATAACATGAACTTTCTTGTACCCTATGTAAAAAATTAAACTTTTAATGGTTAAAAACATATATAGATTAAATATAAATTATGGTTAAGAGTAGCTAAGAACTCAAACGGAAAAGAATTATTACCTCTTCGTCTTTTGTAAAAATTGCCTACTATCTAAAAGGAAAAAATAAATTGTGCACAAGAGTTACAATTATAATAATATATAATTTTATAAATAAGTTAGTTTATTAGATGAGGATTACTACTTCTTGAATAGATGAAACTTAAGTTAATGTATTTGTTAGGACAAGAATGCCGGTTACAAATAACACAAAATTTAAATCACATAATATCAATATTAGACTCAACTAAATGAGACAACATAATATTAATATTGTATCTAATTAAAGTTTATACAATCTAAATTAAATTATTTTGAATATAAGCAACTCGAGCATAGCAATTTATTGTTTTTCTTCAAATCCACAACATGAAACAAAAAGATAGATTGTTATGTTCTTAAAAAAATCCACGACATGAAATAAAAATAAAAATGATAGATTTTAAGATGAAGAAAAACTTAAAAACATACAAAGTTGGAAATTGAATCAAAGTTACTACAATTGATGAAAAAGACCTCGAGACAAAGTTGTTGATGAAAAATACTTTTAGCTTAATAAAATTATAATTATAAATTTTTTAT
This sequence comes from Datura stramonium, assembly GCA_018107945.1. Classification (NCBI taxonomy): domain Eukaryota; kingdom Viridiplantae; phylum Streptophyta; class Magnoliopsida; order Solanales; family Solanaceae; genus Datura; species Datura stramonium. Next base: position 11,767 of record JACEIK010001484.1, on the reverse strand, counting down.
AAAAGCCTAAGACTTTCATAAACATAAAAGAATTTAAAAGTGAAATATTAAGATAACAATGTCATAAATAAATGCACTAAAATTAAAAGAGTGAGAATATTAGAACATCATTATAAAAAACAAAACCTAATTTAATGGCCAGGAAAAGCGAATTTTTTTAGATGCATGTAGATATTTCTTTTTTTGGGAAACAAATAAAAATTAGATGCATGTGAAAAGAAAAATTGAAATTTTTTTTTATATGAGGAAAATAGTTAGAGAAAAAGCAGAAATTTTTATGCAAATTTTGGGAGAATTTACGGAAGATTTGTTTAGTATATTACTTGGAAAATTTTGTTGGAAATTTTTTTATATAAGAAAAATATATTGGAAAAAAAATAGAAGGCATGGAAATTTTATGGAACTTTTGGGTAAGGAAAGTTTTTTTTTAACTTTTGCAAATTTCTTAGTAAAAGAATATAGTAAAAGAATAGGTGTGGAGAAATTTATAAAAAATTTGGTATGCAATTTTTTTTTAGTTTAAGGAAAATTTGAAATAATAATTAAAAAATAATAATTTAATAAAAATAGTAAATGATAATTTTATATATAAAATTAAAAAAACAAAAAAAACATGTAATTTAATTGAAATTTTATATATATATATATATATATATATATATATATATATATATATATATATTATACTTAATAAATAAAATAACTACCTTCCTAACCAGTGACCAAACAACTCTTAGAGACATTTGACAAAACAAGTTATGCCGAAATAAATTATATCTAATTAATTATTTCACAATTGTTATGATCTCATTTTCAATAAAGAATAAAAATATTTTTAATTTTTTTAATTTTTTTAATTTTTTTATCTTTTTTGATTTTTTTAATATTTTTAATTATTTAAAAATTAATTTCAAAACTATTTACATTCTTATCCGTTTTTAATAGTGTTAAAAGTTCTTACACTATCAATGTCTATAAATTATATTAAATTGAAACTTGCCAGGGCCAAGGTGGTTGTGTCATAATTTGGTAGTTACACATGGAAACAATTTGACTAAAACCTGAAAATCTCCAAAATTAATTAATTAATTAATTAGTCTTATTAGTCTCAATAGAGGAAAACTGTTTTTTTTTTTCTATAAATAGAGCAAACATAGAAAATATCGAAATTCTAAAATAAATTTTTTTTTAAAAAAAAGAAGAAAGAAACTTTAGTGCTGCCCAAATTAGACTCTCCAGTCCACATTCTACAACATTTCTAAGCTGATTATAAATAACTATTTTTTTTTTCTGTTCCAAAATAAAGAAACTACCTAACAAGTTCCCTACATTTAATAAATCAATTCATCAAAAAATCAAATATTGTACTCTCACGTTGAAAATTTGAATAAACAATTAGCCACCTTCATTGGTCAAATGTCTAGCCCACACGTTAACTAGTATAAATTTGGCATATCAAGAAGGGAACAAACCACACAACTCAACTATACCAAGACACTGTAATTCTATTTTCCTCTGAGGGTTCGTCGCGGTTCATTAATTGTTGTGCTACGTGGGATAAGATTGCTTATTATCACTAGTTTTTAGTGCTTGTAATTTCAAACAATGGCGAGGTTTGTGGAGTTCGTTTTGCTTCTTCTTTTGGTTACTTGGCTTAATTTTTTAGCTTCTGAAGCACGTCCTCTTAATATCTTGAAGATTCATGATTCTGGCTCCGACAAAAAGGGAGGTTTTGATTGGTTAACTTTGGGTGCTATAAAGGATGGACCTAGTCCTGGTGTTGGCCATAAGTTTATAAACAGACAAACACTTGGAGGAATTAAGGATTCAGGTCCAAGCCCTGGAGAAGGACATAAAGTTGTCACTGGCAATCATCAATAGTGACATGAATTAACCACTTGGGCAATCTTAAATTTTTATTAATATTGATTATTTGTTTCATTCTTTGCATATTTTATGTTAGGTTAGCTATATGGATTTGAAACATAAGTTAAGTAGATTTATCTGTATTGGCAATGCTAATTATATCAAACTTTTTAATTTTAAAGATTCCTCAGCATACTCTTGTATATCATTATATCTACTTTTACATTTGGTCTTTTAGTGTCTTAATTTTCAATTCTTGAAACATGAATTTATTAATGAAAAGCTAATTTTATGATTGAATGATAAGTAGTATTCTCATTAAGGAATTGGACTTTTGCCACATAATCAAATATATTTAAATCATTGAATAAGTGATGAAATCTGAAAACAAACAAACAGTTAAAGGAAAACGTGTTGATATTAATAATAATAAATAAAGTTGTTGAGCTTAAAGAATTCCTTTAGATATAGTATAAGTTCCAGGGAGTTATCAAGTTTGGAATGGTTGTAACTATTAAAAATTACTATTTTTTCATTAAAAAATATTATCAAAAAATATTAAGTGATTATTCTAAATGATATTTTAATTGAATCGGTGATAAAAGAAAAAATTATAGTGTTTTCACATGAAAAATCATAAAGCTTTTTCAGTGAGAATCTGTTTCCTAGGATGCGTTTTCACAGTGAACTGATTCGGTGAAAAATCATATTTTATAACACAAATTTTTTATTGATTTGCAGTAAAAAAAATTTCTATTTTTAATAATGTATATTTTGCTTTTTTAAATTTAATGCTCAATCAGATAACGCAAAATATATAATATGAAATGAAAGAAAATAACAATGATGAATTTTCTAAGAATATAAAAAAAATCCATATAGAAAACTAATTTAGATAATGTTTGGTGGAAGCTTGAACCAGAACTATTGCAGTCTTAAGTTGAAAAATAGCATTTCAAATACTTTACTTAGAAAAACAAAGTTCAAAATTTTATGGAGTGAAAACTATTATAGGACTTGAAATACACCTCAAATCAAAACTTCAAAGGAATAGAACGAGATATTGGACCAAAATAACAACTAAACATCAAACATCAATTATTATATCAAATATTTAATTTAATATGTATAGGGTCTTTG
>JACEIK010001483.1:234489-253423 GCA_018107945.1 Datura stramonium | reverse complement strand
CTATGCAGTCTCAACACTACACATGTTTGAGTGATCACAATCACAAGATATTGAATAAATCATAACTGCAACTTACAAATTATCATAGAAGAAAACCAAGTAAATTGAATAAAACTCCAAACTTGATGAATAAGTTCCAATGTTGCTTTCGATCCTCGAATTCAAGAACAAAATGTAAACCTTGTTTCTTGAACCAAGAATAATAGTACAACACCAAAATCTATGTGAAAAGTAGGAATAATAAAACTGTACGTCGAAAATAAACCTAAGCAATGTATTTATAGTTCCTAAGAAACCTTTTCCTAATTAAAATTGGAAATCAGGTCATCAGTGGTCACGAGCTAGGTAATGACTCGTTAGGACCTTTGATTAGTCATTCGTTGTTAAAAATTGTCATCCTTAGCATCAAGCCCAATCGTGGCAATGGGTCACCTAACGACTCGTTATGCCTGGGAACGAGTCGTTAGGCCTCTCGTGGTCCAGCCTCCTCAATCTTCTAGTGCACCCTACGAGTGGCTCCACTGATCTCCTAACGAGTCGTTTGGTAAAACTACGACTTATGACGTCATCCGTTAACTTCACTACTTAATTCTTCAATAATTCATCTCCCATTCTTCACAACTCGTTACCAAATATAACGAGTCGTGCCTTCATCCTATTAAATACATTGTTCCTTCATCTTCAAAATTCAATATTTTCCCACAAACTCAACAATGAGTCGTGCTAAGTGCCAACGAATCATGAAGTTCCTAGAAGCCTCATGTTCAGTTGTTTTCAGCATTAATTAGCCCGTTTCACTTCTGAACCTGTTTTCCTGCAACATTAAGCATAAAACACATCATACCTACATATACATTCCCGGAATGTGCATAATTTCTTGGTTTTAAGCGTCGAAAGTGCTACAAAATCATGGCACATCAACACCCTTAACTTAGAACTTTTGCATTTCCTCAGGCAAAAATAAAAATAAAACAAACCAAACTACTTTGAAGCTTTAATCGAAAGAACTCTAGGAAACTTACGGTAGTCAAATTTATTAATCAAATTAAATTTTCTAACCCCTCCATCATACCAACTCAAATCACCATACATATGCAAAATTTCCAACCATGACACAAGGGAATCAAAACATGGAAAAACACTATCACTTGCAACCATGCACATAAATCTATAACACTGACCTAGATAATTCATAGACTATTTTGTTGACCAAATGCTATCACCTCAAAGAAGTCCCATGCTCACGCATGTGTATATGATTATTTCAATATATTTCTCTTTGGACTAGGTAAGATCCACTCGCTCTCACAAAGAAATTCTAACTGTGTGCATGCAATGCCATAGGCTTTCCTTTACTTTCAATACCTCAATTTTTAGACAAGTAACCAAGATCACTATAGGACTTTTTAGGCTTGTAACGTAGGCTCAGGTTCGGGTATGGTACATTTGGAATTAGTAGCTTAACCCTCCTTGGCACTACACACGTCTTGACTCCACTTTTAACCTTCTTTTTCCTATTTTCTGCCCTTTTTCCTTTACTTTCTTCATCTTTTATTTTCATTTGTAACTACGGGTACGGTTCTTCTTCTTTCAAGCATTCATTGATGTCACATTTTTTCTTTTCTTTTCTTTTCCTGCTCTTTGACAATAATTTTTATTTCTTTCTTTCTTTTCATTATGCATACTGCACCCGCTCTTTCCTTTTTATTTCCCAATTTTTTCATTCCACCCTACTCTTCTTAATCAACCATATAATTGCCACCCTCAACTTAGGCGATTTTCCTGAGTTGAGGTTCACAATATCCAAGGAGGAACCAGGGCCAAAACATGTTCATTCTTAATCAAAGCAGGAAAGTGAATTGGTGGAAACAAAAAGAAAGGTCGATTTAAGCTCAAACATTCAGATCAAGGGATATTTATTCTCTTTTGGTAGGTCTTTTAAGGCTAAAGTGGGTTCATAATTTAAAAACGGTCTATGATCCTTTCCTAGTTTCCTATCCTCTATCTCGGTACGACTGACCAGGAAAGTTCTAGATTGACACACATAGCCGAATTTAGCTATTAAATCTCACTCACACATAGCACAGGTCAACATCATCACTTCTACTAACTGCTAGTTCAGGTACAGCCATACAATGGAAAACATGTTCACAGTTTCAATGCCATGCAAAGATTCACAAAGGTCATACTTGTTGACTTTAACATACACATAAAAAAATTTAGGAGGGGTATCAAATTATCAGTTCAACAAAAATCAACAATTTAAGCTCTTGACTTCCTTAAGTTCACCTAACTTTCTTCCGACTGACACAAACAAACATAAAAAACATAAAATTCTAAACATGTCGGTTCTACTAGATATGAAACACCCAAGGAAAAAGATATTCAGCAAGAAAAATCCTCAGGTTATGTTCAGAAAAAATGCACAAAATTCACAGGTACCCCTCCCTACCCCCATCAAGAAAAGCATGCGTCGTCCTTGATGCATATATATACATATAATAGAATTAAGGAAATAGGGAACATACATGTGCGACCTAGGTGTCAGCTACCTGGTCGGTGGAGGCTGTAACTACTCCTCAAATATCCTCTCCAATATTATCGAGTTGACCCGGTGCATGTTCATAACCAAAGGAGCTCGTCCCTTCACCACGCGCTCTTGTTGCCTCAATTTCGGCTCTCTATCGAGCCTCCTCTCTCGATCTATGTAGCTCTCTCTCCATCTCACTATGCTCTCGCTTTTGCTGATGGAGCATAGAATCATCATCTTCAAAGCTTGCCTCCTTACGAGGCCTTTTGCCTTTATCTTGTGCCACCGGCTCCTCGGTAATGAAATCGAACACCGGCGGTAGCTCTTCTTCACTCTCATCATCTATCACAGGAAGACCCGATGGAGGTACTGCAGCTACCTATCGTGTGGCCAAATCCCGCACCTCAGCTTTGAGTGCTCCCAACTCTGTGTACCAATTTTCCAATTCAAGTTCCTATAACTGCGCAAGGCGCTCATCCATTCGTCTCTCAAAAGCGTCCAACCAGCCATGCACAGAACTAGAAAATGCCTCCAACTCATTTGACACCCAAGGCTTTACCTGCTCCATTAGAACTTTAACCTGTAGGGATGTGTGTGCCTACTGCTTTTCGACCTTATCCAGCCGCTTATCCATGTCAACAAAAAATTCCTGAGACATTGTAACTAGGCCGGCTGTAGGGGCTTGTGGAGGAGCAACTGGTGGTCTAGGCACTGTTGCGGTGGATAATGACTCGGGAACATCAGCAGGTGTGGAGGTGTCTGCCTCATCTGTAGCCTCAGGATGGCTACCCGTCTCTCTACCCTAAGTAGGCTCAGCTGCCAAATCAGTGAACTGTGCAGTATCGGTCTGCATACCGCTGCCAAATGCCTCTACTAATATGGTTGTTCCAGCGGATGCAGCTACCTGATTCCTTGCTCTCGATACCAGGTTTGTGTCATCTCTATATACCCAATATCTATAATCTTCTGTACCACTATCCTCTGGTCAACTGATGGCAACTCCGGCACCTTTGACTCCTGACAGAGTCTATCAATCAGACAGGGGAATGGAATTGTAGTACCATCATTTATTGCTCGCTCTCTAATCTCCTCAGCAATGTACCGCCGAAAATTGATGGCATATCCCTCCATAATACTTTCTACCAATGCCGCTCTGTCAGGTGAGAGGATATTATCATTGTTGGTTGGTACCAGCCTATGCCGCACCAGTGACCACCAAAATTTAGCCTAAAAATTAAGTATGGCCCTCTTGATCTGAGACTCTATGCCATGCAACCATTCAACCAACGGACCTCTTGTAGCAATGACCCTAGATAGCCAAGTGTATTTCCTGATGACCTCCTGACTATTCAGCTTCTTAGTCTTGACATTCTTTAGCTCAAATAGCCTGTGGTCAAACTCAGCTATGTTCATCAGGGCATAATAATCTGGCCCATATAGAAGCCTGGAGATAGTCCTCTCAGATATATCCATCGGAGTCTCTCGAACTAACACCTATGTCAAGGAAGGCCTCTTTTTCCAGTCTTGGCCCCCTACTGCCAAATGCTATAGTGTGGCTGCGTAAGTTGCATAAAATTCTCTGACTAAGCATGGGCTATAGCTTCCCGATGTCTCAGTCAACCACCCAAACTTTATACTTGTTGAATAAAGCTTGCAGCTCTAGAAGGTCCTTAAGCCCTGTAGTGACTAGCCTCGGCTCCTCGTATATGCCCCTCTTTGGGTTTCCTTTATCATTAGGAGCAATATATCTGTTATATATAGCCCTCATACCATGAACACACCATCTCCTCACGTTCCTTGGATGATCATTTGATGTGTTCGAGGTCTCAGTCAATTCATCATCAGAGTTCCCTCGCTGAGCATGTGACTCATCAGTTATCTATGTGTTTTTCCCAGCTATTATGCCCTTGGGAGCAATTGCGGATGTATCCCTGGTATTATCATCTATGCAGCTGGGGGGATTTCTCGCCAGTGGAGTAGGAGCATCGACCAATGCTGTCGAATTTGTAGTTTGTTGAGCCTTAGCCCTGGTTGATCTCCTCACCAACTGCTCCTCTGACACGTCATATTCCTCCTCCGAGCTACTTGACTCTTCGGAGGAGGATGTCACATCACGAAGTCTGCGGTAAGACGATTGACTACTCTCAGGGACTTGTTTCTTTTCCTGACCTTTCCTTGGTGTACCCCTCGTTGCCATTGTACCTGTGGAAAAGTTGTTAGTATACCAGATGAGATGAAACAAAAGAACTTATAAACTACTTCTCAGTGGACATAACGAGTGACTCAATGAGTCTTTTCCACAGGCAACGACTCGTGAGGTCATTCGTTGTCTCAGGCTCCCGTTTCCTCATTATGGACCAGTGTACTTGACGACTGGTCCAATGAGTCATTACCCAAGGCATTGAGTCGTTAGGTTAGCCATTAGGTATACTGATCTCTTAATTCATTTTTCACTCAGGATGAGCTACACAACAAGTCATTTAGTGATCTCATGACTCGTGATATAGCTCGTTCTTAAGAGTTTCGGTTTACCTTTATTCATCTTCATCCACTTACTATTTTTCAACTCCACAAAGACAACAATCAATTTCTCATATCAAACCCATTTAAGTTCAATCATGATTTATCTGTTCAGTCTATCTAGGGTTTACTATCAACATTAGCAAAGATCGAAACAAGTATCGCACTAATTTAGATAATTTCAAGTTCATTCAAAACATAGGTCAACAAAAATCTTATTTCAATGCAAAGACACTCATAATTAACTGGGAAAAATTACTCCTGGGATGCTTGAGCAGAGGGGAGAGTGCGATCGTGTGTGTGTGGTTACTATTGTGAGTGTAATTGCAAGGAATTGTCGGTGAGGTTGGGAGAAGAAGAAGAGGAGGGAAGTTTTAAGTTGTAATGGTGATGGGTTGAAACTTAAGTGAGAGTTTGAAAGGTAAGGGAATCGGGTTTCATATATTTCACATTAGATTTACCCTAATTCCAACATGGGTTGGGTCGGGGAGGTTCATTAAAAACTTATAACGAACTATGCAATGATTCATTAAGGTTTAAACAAATCGTTTATCCCTTTGTGTTGTGACTGGAGTTCAAAAACTTACCTCTGACCTATTGAGTCAAGTAAAAACTCATGGTATCACCCAACGAGTCATGACCTGAGTCGTGGTCCTTGAACTGTTGTAGCTTCATGATGGGTCACTTAACGACTCATTTGGTCTCCCAACGATTCGTTGAGTGAGTCGTTATCACCTTTCTGAATTTAATTCTTCCTTAGATCTAGTAGACACGACGGAGGACCTCACAATTCGTTGCCACTGGCAACGACTCATTTGGTCAACCGTTGTCTACACTATTTTATGCAGCTTTGACCATTTAGCGAGTCATTTGGTGTGGTGACGACTCGTCCTGTGCTTTTTGGCACCAACAACTCTAGTTCAAAATTTTTGTTTTTAACTTCAAATTTCCCATCTTAATCACCTACACACATCAACGCACGTGAACACTATATTTTTCTTACAATTACAACTTGGGTTTCCTCCTAAGAAGCACTTTATTTAACGTTGCGGCACGACGTGAGTGTTTTGGTTACTCAGACTTCACCAAAATACCTTCATGGGTTGCCTCCTATGCAGCGCTTCATTTAACATCGTGGCACGATGCAAGTCTCTTGACTACTCAGAATTCATCAAGTAATTCATATCCGTCCTCCAGTGCTGAGACCATGCTGAATTCCCTTGGTTGCTTCATGGTCCAGCAAATGTTAAAGGTGACCTATTCTTTGTTTAACTTGAATTTTAACTAGCCTACCTCCACATCTACTAGGGCACTACCGGTTGCAAGGAATGATTGCTCCAAAATGATGGGGACCTCATAATCCACTTCGCAGTCCAAAATCACGAAGTCTGCTGGGAATATAAATTTGTCCACCTTGACAAGCACATCAAATAGGATCCCCACCAGCTTTTTAATGATTTTGTCAGCCATCAGTAGCCGCATAGTGCTCGGTGTGGGTGATCCCAAGCCCAATTTTTTTAACACTGCTAGCGGCATCAAATTTATGCTAGCTCCCAGGTCACAAAGCGCCCTTGCAAACTCAACATCCCCAATGGTGTAAGGTATAGTAAAAGCACCTGGGTCTTCCTTCTTCTGAGCTAGGACCCGTGTAGTTATGGCACCACAGTGATGCATATTATTGGCAGGTTTAAAGCTTACAGTCCTTTTCCTGGTGATGAGGTCCTTCATAAATTTATCATAGCCTGGAATCTTCTCAAGTGCCTCAATTATTGGGATGTTCATCGACAATTTTTTTAGCATAGAAATAAATTTTTGATACTTCCCATCTTCGGCCTTTTTATTCAAACTCTGTGGATAAGGAGGAGGAGGTCTAGGGATCGGTGTAAACTTTTGTTGTGCCTCCTTCTCCTTCTCATGGGAAGCTCCTTGCTCCTTTGCATTACTAGGGGTGAGATTCTGTTGGATCCTCAGAATCTGCTACACTACCATCATTCATTGAGATGGGCTTTTCTATTTCATTAATTACAACCAGCCTTGGAGGATCAACTGTTGACTCCCAATCCTTGTAGTGATTTTTATTTTTTAGATTTTGCACTGTGTTGCTGGGAAGTGTGCCTTTCTGCCTCTGATTCATTGCAACAGATATCTGGCTCGTCTGCTGCTCAATCTGCTTAATGGCCACAACATGTGACTCCACCTTTTAATTCAAACCAGAAATATCAGCGCGGAGCTCCTTAAAGTGGCTATCTGTTGTCTCCATCTGCTTAAGTACTTTGGACAACATGTCTTTAACCCCTTGAACCACTGGACTCTAGATCATGGTTTCTTGGAGGAACATACAGACCGCTTCTATCATTCTTGTTTCCTCACACTTCATCTAGTCTCCATTATCTCTGTACTGGCCTCAATTGTAATTGTTATCCTTGTAAAAGTTCCGACCTTGGTTCCCTTGACCTTGACACCAAGAGTCTTGGTTAGACCCTTGGGTGTTGGTCTGAAAACCCGCCCTCTGATCATTCCGATAGTTAGCTTCCTCTTCAGACTCAGATTCACATCCATCATTTCTCGGGGCCTTGCCCTGAGAACCCACAACATTAACTTTCTCAGCTCCAGCTCCCATCAGGTGCTTAGCAAGCAACCCCATAGTTGTTTTGATCTCAAAAATATTTTGATCACACTCTTTAGTTTTTCTTCTCTATTCTACAAACATACCAACCGCAAAGAACCAGCCGGAATCTCCGACTCTCTAGTGTGTCAAGCACGGTTGGTTTTGGTGATCCTGTCAAGTAGCTTAGCAGCCTCTGCATAAGTGTGGCTCATAAAGGTTCCTCCGGAGATGGTATCAGCCACTTCCTTGGTGTTAGCATTTAGAGACTAATAGAAGATCTCCAATAATGTCTCATCTGGAATCCTATGATTTGGCACCCTTTTGAGCTTTTTGTTGAAATGCAGCCATGTCTCATGAAGTGCCTCTGAATTAAATTGCTTGAAGTTTTATATCTCATCTTTTAGCTACAACGCTTTGGAAGGTGGGAAGAATCTTTCAAGAAAAGCTCCCTTAAGCTCCCCCTAAGTAGTGATAGAATCATTTGGAAGCTCAACCAACCACATCGTTGCCTCACTCCTAAGTTAAAATGGAAATAACCTCAGTCTGATTGCATCCTGGCTCACTCCCGGTTGTTTGTATGTCTTACAGATGTCCACGAAATTCGTCAAGTGAGTATGGGCATCATTAGTTGCATGACACGCAAATACTCCCTTCATATTGAGCAGTTGGATCATAGCACTAGTAATATCAAACTTTGCCCAGCAGGCAAAGGAAGAGGGACTATAGCTCCAGTGGCATTGGTTTCTTCTATATCAGCATCATCCTCCTCATCGAAATATCAGTGTCTCTGCTGTTCTGGACCTCTGTGCCTTCTAGCTCGTTCTGCTTCAGCAGCTAGCCGTTGCTCTTCAGCAACCCTAGCTAACTCACGACCTCTCGCTCGAGCTTGCTCCTCAGCCAACATTCTCGCTGTGGCTTGGTCCACTGTCTCCTGTTCTTATATGTTGGCCATTCTTCTTAGAATCCTTAGTGTCTGCTCAAGTTCGTGATCAATTGGAACCAGGGGATTTCCTTGGCTCCTAGTATTAGGCATACACGAACCTAAGACCTGTTTAATAAAACAAAAACAACAAAAGAAAAATAAAAAGAAAATAAGAACCAACAGTAAAGAAAACACAATTAACAAAAGCCTTAGTCGTATTCCTCGACAACGACGCCAAAATTTGATGTCTCCCAAATTACACCTCGCAATTGAGATAAAAAGCGGTCAATGTCAAATATAGAACCCAACAGAGGTTGAGGTCGATCCCACAAGGAATATGGAAAGAACTTGAGTTAATGCAAATAACTATTACTATCGAGTTACTTATTTCCTAAGGGGGAAAGAAATAAACTACTAAATAAGAGTAAAAACTACCAAATGCTTATATCAAATTTGGTTTGTATTCAATCAACAAATTGACTAGGATTGTGTTCCCCAAGACTTCATAACCACAAGACTTTTACACTAGTGATCTATTCCAATGTTTAACATGCAATATCGGTAAGTTAGGTTCACCTAAATGGTTGGTCCCTTATCTAGATGATTATCACCACACAACTTGGTCCATATAGGAGTGTATGCTTAATTAACCCTTACACTTAATATCAGATTACCTATCCCTAGACAAGTTCAAGCTATTAGATGAGCGTTGATAGCCTTAAATATCTATTGTTAATCCATTTTCCCATTCACTACCTCCATGGTCCAATAAGTAAGAATAAGGCAAGTACTAATGTTTTCAACCGTCAAGAATCAATTAAAACGAAGTGAAAAACAATACATGTATTAAACCCCATTCAAGAATCACTAAGTATTTCACCTATGTGTGTTAACTCATCTTGGTTCCCACAAGCCCAGTTATGGGTTTAGCTACTCATATTTTAATAATCATAATCACAAGATATTGAATAAATCATAACTGCAACTTACAAATTATCGTAGAAGAAAACCAAGTAAATTGAATAAAACTCCAAACTTGATGAATAAGTTCAAATATTGCTTTTAATCCTCAAATTCAAGAACAAAATTGTAAACCTTGTTTCTTGAACCAAGAATAATAGTACAACACCAAAATCTATGTGAAAAGTAGTAATAATAAAATTGTACATGAAAAATAAACCTAAACAATGTATTTATAGTTCCTAAGAAACCTTTTCCTAATTAAAACTGGAAATCATGTCATCAGTGGTCATGAGCTAGGTAAAAATTTGTTAGGACCTTTGACGAGTCGTTCTTTGTTAAAAACAGTCGTCCTCAGAATCAAGCCCAGTCGTGGCAATGGGTCATCTAACGAGTCGTTGTGCTTGGGCATGAGTCGTTAGGCCTCTCGTCGTCCATCCTCCTCAATCTTCAAGTGCACCCAACGAGTGTCTCCAATGATCTCCTAACGAGTCGTTTGGTCAGAAAACGACTCGTGACGTGGTCCATTAACTTCACTGGTTAGTTCTTCAATAATTCATCTCCCAGTCTTCACGATTGGCTTCACGACTTGTTACCAGATGTAAGGAGTCGTGCCTTCAAGTCTTTAAGTACACTGTTCCTTCATTGTCAAAACTCAATATTTTCCCACGAACCCATCAACGAGTCGTGCTAAGTGCCAACGACTCGTGAAGTGCCTAGCAGTCTCCTGTTTAGTTGTTTTCAGCATTAATTAGCCCGTTAAACTTTTGAACCTATTTTCCTTCAACATTAAGCACATAACGCATCATACCTACATAAACATACCCGGAATGTGCATAATTTATTGGTTTTAAGCATCGAAAGTGCCGTAAAATCAGGGCAATCACCTTCGGCTCTGGTCTCCTGCTCGCTCGATGCCATGGTCGTATATTCGTCCGCTGAGCCCTTCCTCGCATGCGTCATACTCCAAAACTCTCAATATACATATGCACGCATCCGTTAAATGATAGAAACTTACGGGGTGTAATACTTCGAGCAATAAGTAACGGATTGTAGAATCATGGTTCGATTCATACCATTTATGTGTAAGATGAGATATTGTAATGCCTCGGACTTTCCGACTAAGTTTGGAACCATTCTAGCTATGTGAAAAGACCCGAACCCAATAAATTTTATAGAAACAAGGTGCTAAAATCAATTCATAAGAGTGAAATGAGCATTGGATGCAAATTACGGTCATTAGAAGCCTCCAACATAAAGTTGAGTTGAGAGTTTTCCTACCAATTGAGTTCTCATATAAATTCTTATAAGGGTCAACTTGAAGTGACTACAACTCCCAATTTCACGAAGTTCTTTTTGGGTTATCCAATATATCAAATTTAATCCCTTTGATTCTTCTTTCCAACGAATCCGACCTTGCATCAAATAGAGTTCGGAGTAACAAGTTATGCCAGTTTAGTGAATCACTGTCAGGTTTGACGGACAAGACCCTCCCAGTCACTGCGAGTCATGGTACGACTAGTGGTATGTACGTAATAATCATACAAAGCACCCATATCAAGAGTCTCAGCAAGCCGTTAATCCATTCAGAAGCCACAAATCACATATCATGACCCATGGTACGTCACCACGATTTGTGGTACGACCCGTAGCACTGGAAGGGCAGATTTTTAAGAATATTTTCCCAGGGGTATTTTTATAATTTATATTCTTTAAGCTCCTAAAATAGGTCATTTTAGGCTTTCTTTGAGACGAATAAAAGGGATTTTCCTAGATCAATCCCTTATTCTACTCAAACACCATCCGTAAGTCATCTTTTCCCTTCTTCTCTCAAGGCTCAAGAACTAGGGTTTCCTCTCCAAGGTGCAACAAGCTTCAAGATCTTTAGGGGGATCCTTCAACCAAGTATGTGGGACTTCAAAAAGGGTTCCTTTCACCCTTGTGTCCCAACTATGTTGTTTTCATAAACCCTAAAATCCTCAAATTCTAGAAAGCATGTCCTAGGGTTTCGATTCTACGTATGAATTCTCTTACGTAAGTCATGTCTTTCAAGCTTCTATGATCAATAGTTGTGTATGCTCATGATTTCCTTGTCAAACTCATGATTTATGTCTATGATATGATAATAGCATGATTTCTAATACTCAACCATGATTTGGCACTGTTTTCAAAAATATGATCTGTTTGACATAAATTTTTCTTCCATGATTTTAATATATATGATATACACTATGATTTGGGTCTATGATTTTCATCAATTCAGTATGATTAGCAAATTTATGGTTCTCTAGACTGTCAGGCCTCTTTCTAGTTAGAAAGTAGCCTTGACCAGTTGTAGAACACCAATTTTGATCCCTTAGTTTGAGCGTGTTCATGGTCCTTTAGGCTCTCGGGATCCTTGTTAGATAAAATGGTTCACACTAGTCTTAGGATATCAACTTCAGATTATTAATTTACATGTGTCCTTTTCCTTATGTTCAATTGCGCATACTACTTAACACTGAGCGGGCTAGGGTTCCAGCATACCCAGATCTCGGAACTACATGCCACCATAGGATAAGAAATTCTCAATAGTAGAGAATATTTTTCTTAGCCCGAGTAATATGGGATCCTCATTATATGAGAGCGTCTCCCTCGCCTTAACGGGCGCATGAAGGGGTCGTCTTTATTGGAGATTATCGCCCTGAGTCACGAGTGATATCACGCCAGCAATAGTTCTTACCCTTGAAAAGGATGAATGCCCACCCTACTAGGGTTATAGGTCGGGCTGCATGAGGCTCACATTAGAGTTTGTCGGTTAATAGGCTCTCCCAAATTACGGTCTCAATTTCAGTTCAGTATAGTTTACAATTTCACTTAAAGCTTCGATTTTCAGTACATGTACATAACCCCTAGAAATTAGTTTTATTTGTATATTATTTAAATGTTTCCAAACTAGCATATCATGTCAGCATCTATGCATCTCAGATAGGGTCATTGTACTTCACCTCAATTATGTATTCAGTTAAGCTTTTTCTCAGTTTATTAGCATATTTCCAACTTCAGTTACTTTTCTCACATACTCAATACATTCAAAGTACTGGCCACATACACTCTATGCTATATCATTTTATGTTATAGATCCAGGTATGCAGACTCAGCCCGGCAATAAAACATGTTCCAGACTCTATCAGTTATTAGTGGTGAGTCCTTATCTTCTGAGGATAGGAGCTATGTTTTCTTTATTTCAGTATATTTCTAGTTTCAGATTTTTGAGTTAGCTGGGGGCTTGTCCCAGCAACTAATCAGATTAGTAGAGGCTTTCAGACAGTGTAGTGTTAGTTTCAGCTTATGACTCAATTTGTTAGCAGGTTTTTATCTTTTCCTTTTGATTAGATATATTTCAGTTAAGCATCCTTCAAGCTCCATTCATTGTTCTAAGTCTCGTGTCGCGTTTAGGGTCTATGCTCAGGTTGTGACAAACTTGGTATTAGAGCATTAGGTTTAGAGTGTTTTAGGGTGTCTAAAAGCCACGTCAGGAAGAGTCTTTTTCATAGATGTGAAGCACACAACACTTATTAGGAAGAGGCTATAAGGAATTTTTAGGAAAATTCCCTTTCTTTGTGATTCTTATCATTCGTAGAGTGTGAAACTCTAAAAGTTCCTCTTCTAACTCGTGCTTTACGCGTTCACAAACAATGTCTTCCAGATGAACAAATAGAAGGAGAAACGGTAATGGGCACCAACCAACCGCACCAGCCCCAGAAAACCCAACAAATGAGTAGGTTACCCATACAGAGTTTCGAGCTGCATTCCAGCTGTTGGCACAAGTCGTCACATCACAGGCCAACTATCAGGTAGTGGCACCCGTGAACCCTAACAGGAATGCTATGGTGGCAAGGGTGTGAGATTTCATTAGGATAAACCCGCCAGAGGTCAATGGGTTGAAGGTGGATGAGGATCCACAAGAGTTCATAAATGAGATTTAGAAAATCAACCAGATTATGGGGATATCTGGCGAGAAGAGTGTATATTTGGCCTCCTATCAATTGAAGGGGGTAGCCCATATGTAACTTAAATAGTGGAAGGAAGATCGTAGGGAAAGCGCAGTTTCGGTGAGTTGGAATGAGTTTGTAGCAGCCTTTCTAAACAGGTTCTTTCCCCGGGAGATGAGGGAAGCTAAGGCTATAGAGTTCGTCAACTTGAAAAAAAATAACATGACAGTGCAGGAGTATGCCTTAAAGTTTACTCAGCTGTCAAAATATGCTCCAAAGATGGTTGCCTAGCCAAGGGCTCACATGAGTAAGTTCATAAATGGAGTCTCAAACTTAGTAGTCAAGGAGTACAGGACTGCTATGCTTATCAGTGACATGGACATTTCTAGACTCATGATCCACACCTAGCAGGCCGAGGAGGAAAATTTAAAGGAATAGGAAAGGGAGAACAAAGAGCTAGGACAGGTGACTTAGAGTCTTCTCATCAGAGGATGAGTGGTGGACACTGCTCACACCCCGATCAGAGGTCATCAGCCCCAACACCATTGACAGTCAGTGTTCCATACGGACCTAGGGTAAGGGTGATTACATATCAATCTTGTAAGAGCTTTTGGAAGAACCATTTGGGAGAGTGCATGGATGGTTCAGGAACTTTCTTTTGGTGCGACAAGTCCGACCATAAACTCAAAGATTTCCCATCATCCAAATAGAGCGAAGGAAAAGCCCCAGCCAAATCTTCCGTAGCTCCGACAGCCCGCCCACCTCAGCAGGGTGCATTATCTAGTGTAGGTGGCGAACAATGTCAGAACTGCGTCTACACCCTGTCATCATGCTAGGATCAGGAGAACTCACCAAAAGTAGTCACAGGTGTGTTATAAGCTTCTCATGTTGGTACTTACATATTGCTAGGCCCAAGAGCCACAACATAAGGTATATGATTCCTTTAAGCATCCTAGTATGAGATTTATCTCGTGGATGGTATGAAATGGTTATAAGTATGAAACCTTCAGAAATAGCTTTATAGGCGAATGGGAAGTCAAGAGTTAGCGATGTTAGCCTAGCCTTAAGAAAAGATCCAAGATCCTTAGAATGATCACTTTAAGCTAAGGGAGAGATGATAAGTTGAAGGGCCAAGTTAAGTCTTAAGTGTTCTAGTAGGGAAGTTCCAAAAATAGTATCTATGGGATGTCAATCCATTCCTATTCAGGTGTCTTTCCCTATGTTTCAATCAACATTACACTCTACTCATGCCTATGTTTAGATTTCCAGAATAATAGGTAACCACCTCAGACAACGATCCCAGTCTTACTCTCAGTCCGATCAGTTATCATGTCAGATAGTCAAATATTAAAAAGTAGTTTCGGGATTTATAACTCCATCCTTACCAACTCAGTTCTTGTGTGAGAAAATAATTCCTTATTAGTACTCTACTTAGTTTCATGTCAGTTTTATATCCTTCAGTTATTCTCATGTCTAAGCATGCATGTATGATCCATGAATTCAGTTTAGCTATGTATCTCAGTTCGAAGTCAGTCACTTAGTTGGTGTTTAGTCCATATCATTTGGTTTTGGGTTTTGCAGCTCTTTCCCTATCTTTTCAGCTCCATTAGTCTTCATTCAAGGACGAATGTTCCCAAGGGGGAGATAATGTAAGACCCAAAAATGTCACGACCCGAACATAGGCCTGTATCAAGACAGGGGACAAGGAACCCCGAGAGGCTCCAAGTCGACCCATGGCATAATCATAGAATATCACTTAATAAGAAAGAGTCTAATTAAAAACCATAAGAACAAATGTAACAACACTTTGGTACAAAGCTGAATCTATCTAGACAAGTCTGAAAGCCTTTACTAAACTGATGAGTTGCTGGGACAAGCCCCCAGCTAACTCCTAAAATCTGAAAGCTGAAATATGGTGTAAATATAAATCGCGTCCTCAGTAATGAGGACTCACCACAAGAAGCTGAGAGGGGAATGAAGTGTATCTAACCACGAGGTTGGGTCTGGAAACCTGAATCTATATCATGTAACGATATAACATATAAAGGCGTGTGGTCAGTACTTGGAATGTACTGAGTATGCAGAAAGCGTAAATGAACTAAAACATGCAAGTATACAAGGATAAAGTAAACTATACACATTAATGGAAATATAACTAAAAGGAGATACAACAACCCTGTCTGAGATACACATATACATATTGACATGATGACTTTATATGAAACATTTACTGAAACATAATCAACTAAAGTGTAAAGGTTATATACTGAACAAATACTAAGGACCGAAGTCATGATTGATATCATAGAGAGTCCCTAACTATCGAAGGGAAACATTCTCGGCTGTGGAGAGTCCCTGGCTATCTAAGGAAGAGCATTCACTGATATAGAGAGTCACTGACTGACTAAGGGAAACATTTTATGCTATGGAGAATCCCAGAATGACTAGGAAAACATTCTCTGCTGTAGAGAATCCCTGACTGACTAGGGGAAACATTCTCTGTTGTGGATACCTCAAGCTTAAAATATTAAATGACACAATGACTGGGACTCTTTGAAGTAGGAGGCCTCACCAACAACTAGAATGAAGCATCTGTCGCTGGTCCTGTCTACCTGAATTTGCATCACAATAACATATAACACCAAATGCATCAGTACATCGAATGTACGGTATGTAATAAGGGTGAATGAAAAAATAGTTAAGCAAGAATGTTTGAACTGAAAGGATAAATTGAATGAGTAAACATGACTGGAACTGAATCTCTGAATGATGCATAAAACACAATATGATCGATGTGTAAAATAGTCATGCAATAAAATTGTGCATCAAAAAAATATCTAAAAAATACATGTAAGTGACTTAGATGGGAATTTCTCATAACAAACGCCATCATCAATGAGCACATGATTCCCAATTGTCTTAATTAAGTTAGCAAAGCTGCTCAAAGCCTTGCCAGAGTAGAGAATGATCACAATCTGTGGATCCATAACTTATGTCCTTACCAGGGACTATCTTTGAGGAGTCACCCGAACCAACGATATGATCCTATGCTGCATTGACTGCGTAGTTCTGGGCCTTACGAATTATTTGAACTTTTCATCCACTCGGTGCAAAATAATCCTCCCAAAACATATGCACATATACTTATGCCTATCTAAGGCAATTGAAAATATCTTTTATAAAGCATTTTAGCTATAGATATAATAGATGTTGAAAACTCTTGTTGATCTTTTTGCTCAAAATCTGTAAGTTAAATGAAGAGCCTTTTACTCAAAACATTCTTTCAAAAATTTTGGAGCTTCTATGCTATAAACATCTCTTTGAAAACTTGTGAGCTCCTATGCTCAAAACATCTTATGAGTTTCAAAAATAAGACTTTACATTATCTTTTGAAAATCATGCTCAAAATCATACTTTCTTTCTCAAAATCTCTTCATGAAAACTCATTTAAAAATCTACTCAACTTTGTGAAAATAATGCAATTAAACTCGAATTACAATGCTTTCAAAATAATGACTTTTATGCACTATGATTTATAGGATGAGAGACATAAACCAATCATCAATAAATCACTTAATAATTAAAGATAATATCATCAATAACATTAAGAGGATTATAATCAATAAAAAAGGAATACAATTTAATAGATAGAAAAGAAGACAAATTTGAGAATTGGGCATAAATCGTATCTTTAATCTCAATGAATTTTTGCATAGATTTAGGGCATAAGGATGGTTATAAATCCTCTCTTAGGTTAACCTTACGTACCTGGAATGTTAAACTTAGAATCAAGCTTGAAGAACCCTAGGTTGAAGATGATGAATCTCTAGCTTTTTGATGAATTTGAGAGCTTATTGATCTTGAATCTTAAATTGTAACAAAAGAAATTAAGAGTTTAGACTAACTAAACCCTTAAATATACTCTTTAGGAATCCTAAAACATTCTAATTTAGGTTCTTAAATATGGAAAATTGCTAAACTAACCTTAGAATCCCGTATGTGAAATTGACCCACCAGTGACGACGACCCACTTAATGAGTCATTACTGTACTTAATGACTAGTTAGTCCAGTTTTCACTCCTGAAACCAAGTTGTACACTCTCTGATTCTCACCTCAAAGTCCATAAGAATGACTTACTTAATGAATCATCACTTGTACTAACGAATCGTGCCCTAACACGTTGGAACAAGAAGAAATTATCAAGTTTTGAAACCTTGCCTTGGAACGACTCCACTTAACGATCCGTCAATTCACCTAATGACTCATGTGATGAATCATTCTATGGTCTTATCTAATTCCAGCAATTTTTCTGCTTCATGTATAGGATATGATCTTAGGGACAGTTGAGGATTGTTAGAATATCTCCCCCTTGGGACAATTCATCCTCAAATAAAGACTAAGATGTACTAATAGATGATCTAACCTGAAGTAACTAAAGTGAACTTAAACGAATTCACGGGATATGCAACCATACCAAGGACTTCAATATCAACTAATGGGGCATGAAATTGACAAGAATTCTACAAGAGGAAACTGTTACATCAAGATGATATTGGAGTAGGAAGGAATAGATGAGGATACTTGACCATCATATCTGCTTCGACTGTCCAAATAACTCCCTCAACTAACTTATTCCTCCGTAATACTTTCACCAAAGTGACTTCCTTGTGTAACACCCTAAATTTTCCTAAGATTAGACTCAAAATTTGGAATTTGACCAGGAAAAAGGTTTGCAATATGCCCTAGTACGACATGTTGCTGGGTGGTACAAGTCATACTACTTGCCATAGCATGGTGTCTAGGAATGATCAAGTTAGGCTACAAAAAGGACCTATGATTCGTTGATAAATGGTAAAAGTCGTACCAGGGGGTCGTAGGAAGAGATTCAAAGAAGTGTTTTGAGATGATGTGAGGAACCACGAGTCTAGGTACACCCGTGGTAAGGAGGCATGGATCGTGGTGGGTACCTGTAGCATAAAGTTCAGAATATGATTAGAGGCAGGACTTGAGACCACGAGACTCAGTACAAGTCATGGTAAGGTCCTATAAGTCTTAGGACGAACCATAGCCCTGGATGAGACAGTTTTTAAATGCATAGTATCAGGGGTATTTTTGTTACTTTCTAAAATTTTAACTACTAAGTGATGTCGTTTTGGGTTCGTTGAGGGGTGTATTAAGGGGTTTTCTAAGCTTAAACCCTCATTCTACTTCTAATACCTCAATTGGGAGATTCAATCCTTTCAGGATAAGATTAGGGTTCTTCATCAAGATCATTCAAGTCTCTCTTGGGTCTTCAATTCAAGTTAGGGATTCATTAAACCCAGGTATGTAGGTTTATGAATGGGGGAAACCTTCCACTCTCATGCTCAATTTCATCCCTATCTCATTATTATATGTCTCCAAGTATTATATATTGAAA
>JACEIK010001483.1:204452-224211 GCA_018107945.1 Datura stramonium | reverse complement strand
TGGTTCGACAGGTTTCTCGTCCGATCTTTTCCCGGGCCTTTTTCTAGCACGTATGGCTTTCAAATATGCTTAACCAACACGCGAATAGGCCTTCTAAGTGCTAGGAATCTTACGGGGTGTAACAGATAATTTGAGAATATGTTTACCCAGGTATGTAAGGTTATGAATGAGAGTTTTCTTTCACTCTCATGCTCAAATTTCTCCTCAAGTTCATGAATTCAAGTTCTAATTCAAGTATATGAATTTATAGTATTTTAACCAAATTTTATGAAATTCTCTATGACATGTTTATGAGTTTCATTCCCTTATTTTTAAAAGCATGTTTTAAGTCTAAAGGGCAGATTATACACAATTTGATTATAAATTCATGATTTAAAGGTAGTATAAATTAAGCCCTATTATGAAAGTTTTTTGAAAAGTCAAGCTTTTGATTCATGATTTCAAGTATAATGAGATATCTAGCATGAATGAAGGATTATAAATTTCCCATGTATGAATCCATGATTTTGACATATGAAGTCTATTTCAAGTATGCATGATTTTATGATTTGGGCAAGCCAACTCAAGTTAAGTATGTTTTCATGATTTAGCCAAGGCTAATAAGATCAGCTTATCATATGTTCTGGAGTCAAGACTCCCACAATAGCTTATGATATGTGATCTTGGGAAAAATGGCATGCCCAAGTGATACTTTATAACTTGGTTTTCATCTTGTTTATTTACTTATTTATATACATTCTCATGTAATTTTATGTAAATGTGAAGATATATACTAACCAACATGACTAGTTCTTGTTTTTGTAGGTTTCAAATGAATTTGAGGAACTAATCCATGAGTTGGTGAAGTGGAGGCATGGAATCAGAAGTAAAACGCAAACGTCAGCAAGGAGGATGCACGAAACAGCCCACCTACGCGTTGGTAATGTGCCACGGCAGGCAGGCTGTGCGACAAGGGCCATGACACGCCCTCAAACGCGCTGCACAAGCAGCGGGACACGCTGCCAACACGGCCAACTTCTTCTTGGCGACTGTTTTGATTTCCAGTGTGCCTACGCGATGCCTCCATGTCACGGAGCTATTCCATGTCGGGCATAATTTTGTATATTTCTCATTTACTATAAATAGGTCCCTTAGCTCCTAAAAATATTTTGTCACGATTTATTTTTGAAAAACTGCCAAGGAGTGAAGGGAGAAGTGGGAGAACTCACCTAGGGTTCATCAATTTCATCTTCTCTTCTACCAATTCTTGTAAGTATNCTTGTAAGTATGTTACTTTAATTATGTTTTCTTGTAATTATACGAACTTGAGTGGCTAGAACCCTTCCTCTAGGGTTGAAACCACATAGTATGATTGTGATACGTGATTTTATTTTGGTTTTAAGTTAATAATAGTTGTTTTGTCTTACGTTCTTAATTATGGTTGTTTTTATGACTGATCACCATGAAAACACACACGTTACACCTAGGTAAAAGCTTGAGAAATAAAACCTAGGCAAGAACAAAGAATGTAGGGAGCAAGTTTGTATCTTACGATATAATTCGCGGTTAGGATAAGAAATTATACCTAATTTGCCTTGCTTGGTCATTAAAACGAGATGAGTTAGACACCAACATAGAATTATCACATCACCACTCGTAGAAGTAGTTGTCAAGCTAGGTTCGGTTAAATGATTAGAGGTACGAAAGTCCCTAATCAAGAGCATAAACCCCGTAAACCACATCCACATAATTGAATTGCCAGCGAACTAGAATGTTCCATCCCCGCTCAACGATGTAGTTGTGAGGATAGTTTGTCGTGTTTAGAGGCTCGAAAGACCATGAACATGCAATTGTAATTATGTGAGATGACAATTGATAAATCCATACTTAAACCATTAGAAAGCGTAGTATCGCATGATTATCCGGCGTTAGCTCTAGTTGCTCCTTGAATGTTTTCAGAGTATTTCTGTGACCACCCCTAGACATAATTAAACTTTATCGAAAAAGTCTAAATCAACACTTGTGAAAGTTAATATCACACTTGAACTTGATAATTAGCTGAATTGGTCCAGTCCCTGTGGGTTCNATAATTAGCTGAATTGGTCCAGTCCCTGTGGGTTCGACATCCGGCTCTTAAAAAGGGCCACTATATTACTTGTAAGACCACGTACACTTGCGTGTGCGCTCAAGCAGTCATCAACAAGTTTTGGCGCCGCTGCTGCGAAGTCTTAACAATATGTTTTGGTGTTATGACTCCCAATGTTCAGGTTTCAGATTATGCATGTAATTATGATTTAAGCTTTGTTGAAAAATGATAGGAGCACTATGCATATTTTTGGGAGTAGTTTCTAGCACCAAATAGGCTTGGGATTCTGATGTCCCTAGTCTCAGAACTACGCGCTAACGTAAGTATATATACATTTTTTGGGAACTCTCTAAGAGTTTTCCCCTACCCCCAAGGGGCCTTAACTTGATATTGATATCATGGTATTGTCCTTAGCCCTGACAAGGTTTCAGATGGCTCTGCCCACTTGAATGTGATAGTTGGGCACTTCGTAAGCTCTAACGTAGTGGTGTTGGTTATGGAGAGTCTCCTATTGTTCCTCATGATTTTAGTTACGCATGTTCATGGCATATAATATTATGTTTTACAACAAATTTGACCCAATGATCAGTTTATGGGCTTATACTTATGATTTCGACTATGAAAAGTCATATGATTTCTATTTCTAAATCTTGGGTCACTATGTTCAGTTATGATAATCAGCTTATGACTATGTATGTCTCCGGTTTTGTTTTCAACATGCAATCCTTACTCTCATGATCTTTAATTTATATGCATGATTTCAATTGACGTTTTACTAAGCATGTTTTACTTCCCTTACATACTCAATACATTCAAAGTACTGACCACATACTCTATGCTATATCATTTCATGATATAGGTTCAGGTGATCCAGTTCAGTCGCGCCGATTATTCGCTTTCCCTATAAACTCAGTTCAACCATGCCTTGGGTGAGTTCTCATCATTTGAGGGTGTCTATTATTTCAATTTTGTGTTTTTAGTTGGTTTCATTCTTAGAGATAGCTGGGGGGGCTTGTCCAAGCATCTCATAAGTTAGTAGAGGCTTTTCAGATATAAACTAGTATGTTTAGCTTGAGATTTAGCATTGTGATGTTATTATTCGATATACGTTATGTTATTTATACTTCCACTTATTAATGTTTAAGTTATCCCTTTCTACTTTAATATATGCTCTTTTGTTTTTATGTTCATGCCATGAGTCGACTTTGAGCCATTTGTGGTTGTAGGTCCCGTGTATTGGTCTGGGGTCTCAGCTTGGGTCGTGACAAATTTTGTATCAGATCAAAGGTTTAGAGTGTCCTAGGGTGTATGAAAGACGAATTTAGTAGAGTCTTTTTTATGGGTGTGAAGCGCTCCACACTTATGGGGAAGATGCTACAAGATGTTTTAGGAAATCTCCATTATTTTATGATCTATGTCATGCAATGAAGTATCTCTCTATCCTTCTAACTCATGCTATATGCGTTTGTAGAAATATACCTCCACACCAAGTAAATGGTAGAAGGAATGGCAACTAAAATGGCTATGACAATGGGAATGGAGATGGGCATCAGCAAGCCCCGCAAACACAAGAAGATCCTTTGCCCTAGTAGGTGACTCATGCAAGTTTAGAGTGGCATTTTAGATGTTGGCACATGCTATGACCGCTTAGGTCAATCAGTAGGCAGTGGCCCATGTTCCTCCGTATGGGAATGTCGTAGCAGCTAGAGTTCGAGATTTTCTCTAGATGAACCCACCTGAGTTCCTTGGGTCGAAGGTGGATGAGGACCCGCATAAGTTTATTGAGGAGGTACAGAAGATCACCCAGATTATAGGGGTGACCGGAGAAGAGAGTGCAGACTTAGCCTCCTATCTGCTAAAGGGGGTTCCTTACATATGGTACTGCCAGTGGAAGGAGAGTAGAGCCGTGGGAGCCATCCCCATGAGTTGGGATGAGTTCGTGACTGCCTCATTGGACAGGTTCTTCCCTAGAGAGTTAAGGGAGGCGATGGTAGTGGAGTTAGTCAACCTAAAAGCAGCACCATAGGACTGTCCAAGAGTATGCCTTGGAGTTTACCTGGTTGTCCAAGTATGCACTGGAGATGGTTGCAGAATAGAGGGCTCATATGAGCAATTTTATGAATGGAGTATCCGATTCACTGGTCAAGGAATGCAGGACCATTATGCTAAATAGTGACCTAGATTTCTCGCGGTTGTTCATATATGCCCAGCAAATAGAGGTGGAGCAGATGATGGAGAAGGAGAGAGAGGCCAATAGGGTCAGGACAAGGAGTTATGGACTGTTCAAGTAGAGGTTAGGTGGAGGACATCGCCATCAGTCCCACCAGAGGTCGTCATCCCTAGCGCCATCATCAGCCAGTGTTCCATCTAGACCTAGGCGTGATCAGAGAGGTAGAGCATCAGGATCTATAGGTCAAGGGAGCATATTAGGAGAGCCTAGCATTCCAGTGTATGGGAGATGTGGTAGGAGGAACACAAGAAAGTTCTTAGTGGGTTCAGGCATATGCTTCGGGTGTAGAAAGTCCGAACATCTACTCAGAGACTGCTTTTCATCCAGATAGGGCTATAATAAAGGTCGTGACCCATCCACCAATTCAATAGCTCCACCAGCACACTCNTCATCATCGATTACTGAGACAATCCTGAACTCATTGGATAAAGGTCGTGACCCATCCACCAATTCAATAGCTCCACCAGCACACTCAGCTCAGTAGGGTGCATCCACTAGTGCAGGTGGTGGCCAGCATCAGAACAGATTTTATGCACTATCATCTCGTCAGGAGCAGGCAGTCTCTCCCGATGTGGTTATTAGTATGTTATGAGTATTACATCTTGATGTGTATGCATTGTTGGATCCAAGGACTACTTTATCTTTTGTGACTCCATATATTGCTCATAGTTTTAGAGTTAGTCCCGAAATTCTATCAGAACCCTTCTTAGTCTTTACTCCAGTCGGTGACTTAGTTATAGCTCGACGAGAGTATAGAAATTTCCCTATCAAAATCCTTCAAAAAATAACCTCAACCGACCTAGAAGAGTTATACATGACCGATTTTGATGTTATCTTCAGTATAGACTAGTAACATGCATGTTATGTCTTAGTAAATTGTAGAACATATACAGTAGAGTTTCGATTTTTGGGTGAGCCAGCCCTAGAATGGAAAGGTAGTTCAGCTATGCTTGTAGGTCTCTTTATTTCCTATCTCAAGGCTGAGAAGATGATTTATAAAGGTTGTGTGTACCATCTAGTTTAGCTTAAGGATGCTACATCCGAGACCTCGACTCTTTAGTCAGTTCCTATAGTATATGAGTATTCGAGGTGTTCCCAGATGATCTACCAAGAGTCCCTCCCAAGAGGGAGATAAGGATTTCATCAGGCCTAGTAAGTCCTTGTGGGGTGCTCTAGTTCTCTTTATTTTGAAAGAAGGATGATTCCCTTAGAATGTGCATTGATTATCGGTAGTTGAACAAGGTCACAATCAAGAACAAGTACCCCCTCCCTAGAATTAATGACTTGTTTGACCAACTTCAGGATGCTAAGTGCTTCTCAAAGTTAGACCTTATACTTGTCTTTCATCAGCTCAGAGTTAGATAGAGTGATATACCGAAGACAGCCTTCAAGACTCGGTATGGTCACTATGAGTTCATAGTTATGTCTTTTGGACTAATGAATTCTCCTACAGCTTTTATGGACTTGATGAATAGGTTGTTCAAATAGTATTTGTATATGTTCGTAATTTTATTCATAGACGATATTCTTATATGCTCTCAGAGTGAGGAGGAGCATGCTGCTCATTTGAGGATTGTGTTGTAGACTCTCAAGGATCGCCAACTGTTTGTTAAATTCAGCAAGTGTGTGTTTTGGTTGAACTCAGTAACATTTTTGGGCCATGTGGTGTCTACTGAGGGTGTGCAGTGGATTCTCAAAATTAGAGGCGGTGAAGAATTTGCCTAGACCAGTTAATCCTTCAAACGTTAGGAGATTTTTGAGTTTAGTTGGGTATTACAAGAGGTTTTTGAAGGATTTTCATCTATTATAGCACCACAGACTAAGTTGACCCAAAAAAAGGTCAAATTTTAGTGGTTAGATGCTTGTGAGATGAGTTCTCAGGAGTTAAAAACTCGACTCACTTCAGCCCCAGTATTAACCCTACCAGAGGGCACAAGTGATTTTGTTTTGTATTGTGATTCCACTAGAGTTGGTCTTGGTTTTGTGTTGATGCAGCATGGTTAGGTCATTGCATGTGCCTCTAGACAACTTAATATTCATGAGAAGAATTATCTGACGCATGACCTAGAGTTGGAAGTGGTGGTGTTCGCATTGAAGATTTGGAGGCACTACTTGTATGGAGTGCATGTGGATGTATCACAGACCACAAGAGCCTTCAGTATGGGTTCACTGGAAAGGACCTGAATTTGCAACAAAGGAGATGGCTAGAGCTTTTCAAGGATTATGACATGAGTGTCCTTTATCACCTGGGCAAGGCCAATGTAGTGGCGGATGCTCTTAGTAGGTTGTCCATGGAGAGTGTGTCTCATGTTGAGGATGGGATGAAGGAGTTAGAAAAGGATGTACACAGGCTTGCTCGTTTAGGGATTCGCCTTATTGACTCAATAGATTATGGTGTCATTGTTTAGAATGGGTTAGAATCTTCATTGGTGACTGAGGTCAAGGCTAGGAAAGATGAGGATCCTATGTTGGTAAAGCTAAAGAAAGCTGTCCAGAATAAGAAGGTGGAGGTTTTCTCCCAAAGGGAAGATGGTGTACTTCGATATTAGGGTCAATTGTGCATGCCAGCTATTGATGACTTGAGAGAGTGGATTTTATGTGAGGCTCATTTCTCTCGATATTCTATCCACCCAGGTGCCACCAAGATGTACCCTAACCACGGGAAGTCTATTGGTAGAATGGCATGAAGAAGAACATAGCGAAGTTTGTGGCTAGTGTCCGAATTGCCAGCAGGTGAAAGTTTAGCATTAGAGACCTAGGGGTATGCTTCAGGACATTAGTATTCCCACTTGGAAGTGGGANATTAGTATTCCCACTTGGAAGTGGGAGGAGATCAATATGGACTTTATTACAGGTTTTCCCCATGAACACCGATAGTATGATATATAGGTAGTTGTAGAAAGGTTAACTAAAGAAGAACATTTCCAATCAGTCAATTCTACCGATTTAGCTGAGGATTATGCTAGATTGTATATTCGGGAGTTAGTTTAGTTGCATGGAGTTTCTTTGTCCATCATCTCAGATAGGGGTACGTAGTTCACCTCTTAGTTTTGGAGAACTTTTTAGAAGGGACTTGGTACTTAGGTAAAGCTTAGCACTACTTTTCACCCGCAGATAGATAGTTAGACGGGCGGACCATTCAAACCCTTGAGGATATGTTGAGAGAATGTGTGATTGATTTCAAGGGTATTTGGGATGACCACTTGCCTCTCATCGAGTTTTCCTACAATAATAGTTACCACTCTAGCATTCAGAAGGCTCTATTTGAGGCTCTTTATGGGTAGAGGTGTAGATCGCCTATTGGATGGTTTGAGGTAGGTGAAACTACATTGATAGGGCCAGAATCAATTCATGAGGCCATGGAGAAATTCTAGATTATTAGGGAAAGGCTGAAGACAACTAAGAGTTGTCAAAAGTCTTATGCAGATGTTAGACGGAAAGAGCTTGAGTTTGAGCCCGATGATTGGGTTTTTGAAGGTGTCTCCCATGAAGGGAGTAATGAGATTTGGGAATAAAGGAAAGCTTAGTCCCTGATATGTTGGTCCTTATAGGATTCTGAGGCGAGTTGGCAAGGTGGCATATGAGTTGGAGCTACCTGCGGAGTTGGCTTCGGTACATCCAGTTTTCCATGTATCTCTACTGAATAAGTCCATTGCTAACTCGACCTTAGTTATCCCAGTGGAGAGCATAGGTGTGAAGGATAGCCTTACCTATGAGGAGTTTCTGATTGAGATCCTTGATCGTCAGGTTTGGAAGTTGAGAAATAAGGAAGTAACTTTAGTGAAGGTTTTGTTGAGGAATCAGTTTGTTGAGGGAGCTTTGTGGGAAGCCGAGGTAGATATGATGGCTAGATGCCTGCATCTTTTCCCTTCCGGCTCAGTTCTAGTATGAGGTATCAGTTTCCTCCTTAGTACCCTATTCGGTTTCATGTCAAGCTCATGTATCAAAGTCCTTTTCATATCATTGCATGTATGTATGTTTTATGAATTCAGTCAGTCATGTATTTCAGTCTGAATTCAGTCACTGTGTCAGATTTCAGGTTCAACTGTTTAGTTTTGCGATTGCAATTCTTTCCCTAGCCCTTCAGTATGCTTAGTTTGCATTTGAGGAAGAATGTCCCCACGAGGGAGATAATATGACACCCAGGAAGTTCCTAAGATGAAACCTGAGGGTTGAATAAGAGGAATCAGGCAAAATTGCAGCAGAGTCGTAGAAAGACTCAAGGGATGAGTCGTTGTGGGGAACAACGACCCTTTGTGTATCTTGTGGAAAGTCCCCTGTCAAAATTTTTCCAGTAAGAAACAGGACTAGCAATGACTCGTTAGAAGATCCACGGGGTAGTCCTGAGTTGCAATTGAATGGGGTTCAAGAAATGCCCCAGGGAATGACGGACGATGCAACGAGCTGTATTATCCTACAATGACTCATTGGATAGATCATTGTAACTAGCAGTGTCCATTTTCCAGATGAATCATTAAGGGTATTTCTATAATTCCAAGCTCCTAAGTCCTAAACTACGTCGTTGAAGCCCTGAATAGAGTGTTTTAAGAGGGTGTAGCCTATCTCAAGTCCTTAGGCTCTCATGCATGCAAAGTTTAGAGTTTCTCTTTGAAGATCAAGCTAGAGTTCTCTCAATTCTTCCCCAACTCTCTCGGGCTTTCAAGGATAATTTGAGAATCAGTTTACCTAGGTATGCAGGGCTATGAATGAGAGTTTTCTTTCACTCTCATGCCCAAATTTCTCCTCAAGTTCATGAATTCAAGTATATGGATTTATAGGGTTTTAACCCAATATTATGAAATTCTCTATGATATGTTTATGGGTCTAATCCCCTTATATTCTAAAGCATGTTTTAAGTCTAATGGAAAGATTTTATACACCATTTGATTACAAATTCATGATTTCAAATTATTAGAAATTATGCCCTATTGTGAAGGTTTTATGAAAAGTCAAACTTCTGATTCATGATTTCAAGTATGATGAGATATCTAGCATGAATGAAGGTTTATAAATTTCCTATGTATGAATCCATGATTTTGACTTATGAATTCTATTTCAAGTATGCATGATTTTATTATTTGGGCAAGGCCACTCAAGTTAAGTATGTTTTCATTATTTGGCCAAGGCTAATAAGATCAGCTTATGATATGTTTTGGAGTCAAGACTCCCACTACAACTTATGATATTTTTTGGAGTCAGGACTCCCAATGTTCATATTTCAAACAATGCATGGAATTATGATTTTCGCTTCGTTGAAAAACGATAGGAGTACTATGCATATTTTTGGGAGTAGTGTCTAGCATCGAGTAGGCTTGGGGTTCCGATATCTTTGGTCTCAGAACTACGCATCAATGTAGGTATATATACATTTTTGGGACCTCTTAGAGAGTTTTCCCTTGCCTCGAAGAGGCCTCAACTTAATATTGATATCATGGTATCGTCCTTAGCCTTGACAAGGTTTTGGACGATTCTGCCTACTTGAGTGTGATAGTTGGGGAATCATGTAAGCTCTATCATGGTGGTGTCAGTTATGGCGAGTCTCCCATTGTTCCTCATAATTTTAATTACGCATATTCATGACTTATGATATTATGTTTTATAGCAGATTTGACCTAATGATCAGTTTATAGGCTTTTACTTATGATTTCAGCTATGACAAGTCATATGATTTCTATTTCTAAATCTTGGGTCACTATTTTCAGTTATGATAATCAGCTTATGACTATGTATGTCTCAGATTCAGTTTTCAGCATGTAGTCCTTATTATCATGATCTTTGATTTATATGCATGATTTCAACTAACATTTTACTAAGCATGTTTTACTTCCCTTACATACTCAATACATTCAAAGTATGCTATATTATTTCATACTCTATGCTATATTATTTCATTATATAGGTACAGGTGATCCAGTTTAGTCTCGCTGATAGCTCGTTTTGCCTATGAACTCAGTTCAGCCCTTCCTTGCATGAGTCCTCACATTCGAGGGCGTCTATCATTTCAATTTTGTGTTGTCAGTTTGTTTTAGTCTTTGAGATAGCTAGGGGACTTGTCCCAGCATCTTATCAGTTAGTAGAAGCTTTTCATACATAGACCAGTATGTTAAACTTGAGATTCAGTAGTCTGATGTTATCGTTTGATATACATTATGTTATTCAGACTTCCGCCCATTCATGTTTAAGTTATTAGTTTCCGCTTTAATATATGTTCTTTAATTGCTACGTTTATGCCATGGGTCGACTTGGAACCATTCGTGGTTCTAGGTCCCGTGTCTTGGTCCGGGGTCCCAGCCTGGGTCTTGACACTCTTTATGGGCAGAGGTGTAGATCACCTATTGGATAGTTCAAGGTAGGCAACGATACATTGACAGGACCAGATTCAGTTCATGAGGCCATGGAGAAAGTTTAGCTTATTAGAGAAAGGCTGAAAATAGCTCCTAGTTTTCAGAAATCGTATGCGGATGTTAGAGGAGAGAGCTTGAGTTCGAGTTCGATGATTGGGTGTTTCTGAAAGTGTCTCCCATGAAGGGAGTTAAGAGGCTCGTAAAGAAAAGGGAAGCTTAGTCCCTGATATGTTGGTCCTTATAGGATTCTAAGGTGAGTTGGCAATATGGCATATGAGCTAGAGCTACCATCAGAGTTAGCTTTAGTACATTCGATGTTCCATGTGTCCTTGCTAAAAAAGTGCATTGGAAACCTAGCTTTAGTCTTTTCAGTAGAGAGCATTGGGGTGAAGAATAGCCGGTGACCTAGCTTGAGTCTTTCTGGTAGAGAGCATTGGGGTGAAGAATCTCCTTAACTTTGAGAAAGTTTTGGTTGAGATCCTTGATCGCCTGGTTTAGAAGTTGAGGAACCAAGGAAGTAGCTTTAGTGAAGGTTTTGTGGAGAAATCAGCTTGTTGAGAGAGCTACAAGGAAAGCTGAAACAAATATGATGGCTAGATACTCGTATCTTTTCCATTCCGGTTAAGTTCCAACATGAGGTACCAGTTTTCTCCTTAGTGCTCTATTCAATTTCATGACAAGTTCATCTATCTCATAAACTTTCATGTCATAGCATGCATATATGTTTAATGAACTCAGTTCAGTCATGTATCTTAGTCTGGAGTCAGTCACTCCATCAATTTTGCAGTCTATTGTTTTAGTTTTAGGATTGAAACTATTTCACTATATCTTTAGCTTATTTAGTCTCCATTTGAGGATGAATGTTCCCAAGGGGGAGATAGTGTAACAACCTAAAGTTTCCTAAGATTAGACTCGAGATTTGAAATTTGACTAGCAGAAAAATCTGCAATATGCCCTAGTACAGGCCTCAGTATGACTTGTTGATGGGTGGTACAAGTCGTACTATTGGCCATAGCATGGTGTATATGAATGATCAAGTTAGGCTACGACAGAGACCTACGATTCGTACCTAGATGGTAAGAGTCGTACCAGGGGGTTGTAGGAAGAGATTTAGAGTAGTATTCTAAGATGATGTGAGGAACCATGAGTCTAGGAATGACCTATGGTAACAAGGTACAGATCGTGGTAGGTACCCATGGCGTGAAGTTCAAAATATGATTCTAGGTAGGACCTAAGACCATGAGACTCA
Organism: Datura stramonium; assembly: GCA_018107945.1. NCBI lineage: Eukaryota > Viridiplantae > Streptophyta > Magnoliopsida > Solanales > Solanaceae > Datura > Datura stramonium. The sequence goes on along the minus strand of JACEIK010001483.1, from coordinate 212,323 downwards.
ACCGAGTCGTGGTAAGGTCTTATGAGTCATAGGACGAGCCGTAGCCCTAGATGGGACAGTTTTTAAATGCAAAGTCTCAGGGATATTTTTGTAACTTCTTAAGCTTTTAACTCCTAAGAGACGTCATTATGAGTTCTTTGAGGGGTGTATTAAGGTGTTTTTCTAAGCCAAAACCCTCATTCTACTCCTAATACCTCAATTGGAAGATTAAATTCTTTCAAGCAAAGGTTAGGGTTCTTCATCAAGATCATTCAATTCTCTCTTGTGTCTTCCATTCAAGATAGGGATTCATCAAGCCCGGGTATATAGGGTTATGAATAGGGGAAACCTTCCACCCTCATGCCCAGTTTCATCCCTATCTAATGATTACCAGTCTCCAAGTATGATATGTTGAAATTCTAGGGTTAGACCCAATTCTCATCGAATCTCTTATGATCTCTTATCAATTAAAGTCTGTAATTGTTAAATTCATGATTTATAATTATGATTACCTATTTCTACTAGAATATCTCATGGATCTATACTTTCAAGTCTTTGGTGATTTTGCCCTATTATGCATGATTCATGAATTTCAAGCTTATAAGACTATGATTTCAAGTTATGCCGAATTATCAAACTATGCATGAATGTTGATAAATTCTTAAACCTATGATTCTTTGATGTTGAGTTATGAATTCTTACTTCAAGTATGTATGAATTTCATGAAAATCAAGTTTATGTATCATGGCCAATTGTGGAATTATTTTCATGGCTAGTTTACATATGTCAAGTATGATTATGATTTCATGATTTTTGAACTAGCCCATACAAGTATGTTCTCACTATGATGATTATGATCTGAATGTGTATTTTTGGAAGTAGTGTCTAGCGCCTAGTAGGCTAGGGGTTCAGGCAAACCCTGAACCTCATAACTATGCGCCACCATAGGTATATATTCATGTTTGAGGCCTTGCTAGAGAGTGTTCCCCTAGCCCGACGGGGCTCACGAGTGATATTACTCCTTATCGTTCTTTGCCCTGGTAAGGATTAGGATGACTCTGTCCATTTGAGCGCCATAGTTGGGGCATCATGTAAACTTTATCATGATGGTGTCAGTTACAATGAAGCCTTCCATTATTCCTCATGTTTCAAGTTACTCATGTCCATGACTTATAATACTATTCTTTATGACATATTTGACCCATTATTCAGTTTATGAGTATGATTTTAAATATGGTACATTATATGATTTTTATTTTTAAAATTTTGGGTCATTATGTTTGAACTTATGATGAATATGTCATGATTATGATTACATCAAGATTATGATTATTATCATGTTGCCTATACTCTCATGCTCTATCTTGTTTCATACACATGATTTCAAACTATTGTTTTATTAACATGTTTTACTTTCTCTACATACTCAGTATATTAAAAGTACTGACAACATACTCTACTATATTGATAATGCTCAAATTACACCCTTGTAAAGTATGACGCAAATGTTGTCAATAAAGAACCTGACTAGGTTGGGGTCGATCCCACAGGAAATATGGTCAGGATGTAGAATACTACTAGTATTTACGCTTTTAGTACAATTATTTCCTAATAGGGGGTTTAAAGAAAGAATCAAGTAAGAAGTGGTAAATTGTTGTAGTGATCAAGTTTATGCAATTAACTCGGGAGGTATTGCCCATGGATTCATAACAACATCGAGTTATTTCTCCTCCCTTTTCTCCATTTCATTCCTATTTAAACTGGTGGGTGTGGTTTTTTTCACTTTTCTCTTATTTCTCTTTTTCTTTAGATTTTTCTTTTCTTTTTCTTTTTCCTTCTCTTTTTTCACACCACACCCACTTTATATTGACTAACTTTTTCTCCTTTTATTTCGCCCACATAGCTTCCGCATCCCTACAATAGCCACCTTCAACTTAGGCAATATGCCTAAATTGAGGTTCACAATGTCCAAGGAAGGACCAGGGCCAAAACAGGTTCGTTATGAACAAGTGGGAAAGTGAATAGGTTAATCAAAGAAAGATGGTCAATTAAAGCTCAAACATTTGGATTGAGGGATACTTATTCATTTGGTAGGGCAATTTAGGCTAAAAGTAATCTAGTACAACAACAGCCTATAATCCTTTTCTAACTAACTATCCTATAACCTAAGTAAAGACCAATCAAGCAATTTTTAGATCACTTACACAACATTGAACTAAGTAAGAACCTCACTCACACATGGTACAAGTTCGCATCACACACTACCTATCTGGTTTATGCACAACTAAGCTATATTTAATCACGCTAATCATTAAAATGCCACAAAAAGATCCACATTGGTCATGCTTCTCAGTCAACAAGCGCAGCTAATTATACAACAAAAATTTTTAAAAGGGTCATTTTTCAACAATTTCAAAATACCAAACACATGTGCATTTATTGGTTGTAAAGTACTCCTAAGCTCTTTCTAGTTAAGAAAAACATCCTAAATATGCCGGTTCTACTAGATATCATGTTCGAGGGAAAAGAAACACGACAATAAAAACCCTTGGACGAATTAAGAAAACCCAAAAGACAAATACACCCCCTCTTTGAAAATCATGCTTTGTCCACAAAGCAAGGAAATAAAAACTAAGGTAGGAATATACCTGTGGCACTCTAAGAACTCTTGTCATCCTGTGGAGGCTGGTGTGAAGGCACACTCCCCTCTGCTGCAATTGTGGCACAAGCATGGCCAGCGTACTCAATGTTGTGGTGGCGGGGGTTGTGGCCCCCCCAGCAGTCTTGGCCACATTAGCAACCTCTTTATCTATTTGGACTGAATGTGGCTCAAGCAAAGGGTCCTTGACATTCGCAAGTTCTCCGGGTACAACAAATTAGGTCCCTGCTCCTTTAGCTCTCCCTACAACTCAAACATGTTCTCATCATGAGTTTGCAAGCTGGTGCTATTGCTCCTTCCTTTCTCTTCTTTTCCTATTCCTGGATGTCTCCTCATCAACTACCTCCGCGGCTCTTGTCTTTCCATTCTCTCCACCGGCTGGCTTAGGATCCTAGAATACCCCTAGATCAAGCTCATCCTCTGGATCATCCTCACACAGTGACATCGTGGTGGCTGCAATATGGTCGGCTGCCTAGACGACAACTCAGCTAGCTGACTCCGTAGCGACCTAATCTTATCTTTCAAGCTCCCCACATCTAGCTTCTCAGTTAGCCGCTCATTGAGCTGAAGCTCTAAGCTATCCAATCTTATGTGTAGCCCTCTCGCAGCCTCCTCAATCTCATCCTTTTCCCAAGGATTGACCTACTCTAACATCACACTGACCTTTTTATCGATAGATATCAGCCTTTTGGCCATATTTTGCAGGAAATCATGGGCCACTAGAATGCATCCTAAAGGAATCTGACCCAATATGGTTAGTGGAGGTGCTGAGGAAGTGCTAGGGCAGCTGTTGTGTGGCTGGCTTCAGCTGTTCAATGGAGGTGGGGGCATCTACCTACTCGCCCCCAGCTAGCTGTGGTGGTGGAACTGTGCTGCTGGTACTCTAACCTGGCTGACAGGGTTCATCTCATCTTTTATTAGCCTGATGCCAGTAGTCCGATTTCCTCAAATTTTGGTATCAACCTCAACTATCACCCTTATGCCGGACTCTATGCAGAGTATACATATGAGACTCAGGAATGGAATGGTTGTGCCCAAGGCTAGATCTCTATCTTGAATCTCCTATACTATTACCCTTGGGATGTTAATGGCATATCTAGACATGATGCTTGCCACTAACGCTGCTCTGTCGGTGCTCAGGGTGTTATCATTCGCTGTCGGTGCCAACCTGTGGTGAACTAGTGTCAGCAGGCCTTCACTATGAAGTTAAGTGAAGCTTTGATGACCCGCTGTCCACTGGACACCCATTCAACCTCCTTCTTATCCTCAACAATCATCGAGCCAACCACCTCACCTGCCTATATCTCTCCTCTAGAATCAACTTCTTGACCCTTTTTAGGGCATCAAATCGGTGGTCGAACTCTGTTGTTGCAGTTGGGGCCCTGTAACCAGCCCTTTGATAACATCCAAAATATACTTTTCTTTATGAAGAAGTGTAAACGGTCGTTGTATCAAAACAAATATCTCGATGGATGTCTGAGTCGAACCCTACAGAGAATAACAAGTAATATACGCAAATGTTGTTAGGAAAATTTAAATTAGTTCGCACCACTCAAAAGAAACAAAGCAGTAAATATTTTGAGGGAAACTTGACGTTGACAATATGCTATGGATTCTAACTCAGCTAATTAGAATACCAAAATAACCAAAGTTTTACACAATAATGAGAGGGACTAGAGATGTGGTATATATGATGTGCTAATTAAACAAGCCAATGATAGATCATCTCATCATTGCAAATTTTGTAAATAACTTTGGACAGGTGGGCATTCTGTGCTTTTCAACCCTATGAATGCCTCTTTCTAGAGTTCTTTTGAACCACTAGACACAATTAAATCAGCCCAATCAAGTTTGGATAGCTTCACTATCTCTAGCTATTAGCTATTAATTAGGAGTGTAAATATGGGTTTTGGCTATTTCTAGCCCAACTCCACGATGTCACATCCATTTCCACCATCAAATTCTCTCCAATACTCAATTTTTATCTTTCCAACAGAAATCAAGTAAGAAAATTAGACCCACATTTGCAACTATAGGTCATCAATTAAAAATTGGAGAGAACTTAACAGATTTACACTAATTAAGCAATTTTTAAATGAATCTAGAAATACACAATCTAATTAAGCACTCATCACCACACACCTCTAGTTGATGATTTATCTACTCATGGTTAATAAATGAAAGAGTATATTCAATAATAAACTCATTGATTTCATTAATAATAGCAATAAAAGCAAATTAAAAATATGTATGCGACAATGGAAATATCTTGCTAAGGAAGAAAATGAAGAAAAGAAAAGCAATATTCAACAATCTCCACCAATAGAATTCTACGTTCTTCCAAAGCAAAAGGAATGTTTACAAAGCTAAAGTTAAGATCTGATATGTACAAAGTACTTTATTCTAGACTATATACAGAAATAGGGCAACTAATGTCCTTTTTTAGTGTCAGACGCAGTTGCCTCTATTCAAGCATTTTTTCACTGGCATAGGCACCAGCGATTCGCCCGTTACACTCTGCGAATCACTGTCTGTCATCTCCTGCTCGTTCAGTGATTTCTAGTACCATTCGGCAGTACCTTCTGGGATTCGCTGGCCTCCAACCGCGCTACACCGATTTCTTACCTCCTTGATCCAACAAGTTCAGGTGTCTGTAGGCGAGTTAATCGGCGAGTTTCCGGTTGATGCCTGCGACTGCTGGTTGCAGTTGTTCCCCAAAGTAGTGTTCATTTGTGTTTGGCTGGCGTTTTGTCGGTTTCCTTCGATGGAGCGCCGATTTTCACCTGATTTCCTTCTTTTTACTCCACTTCTTGCTCTACTTCCTCAACTTAGATGTCTACACGTAAAACGACAAAAAGGGCATAAAATTCATTTAAATTACTTGAAAACTAAGCTAAAGTTCATGCTTAAGAGCCTAATGAGTTGGTAAATTACCAACTCATCACCCATATAATTCCGAGCAATGGCCCTCTCAGAGCAATCAACCTTGCACCCTCATACCCTTACACTATCCAGCCTAGGCTGGTCCTTCACTTTGCGCACAGCCGGAGTCCACTACTCCTAAGTGGCCAGGTAGTTGGCATAGAACTCCTTAACCAATTAACACTGCAGCTGTCAAGGTTTCTTGCCATCCACTCAAATCTATAGAAATAAAATAGCCGCTTCATCTCCTCGACTTATATAAACCATTGCCAGACTCCCGAGGCAAAAGGAATCTTTAAAAAGATAAAGTTAAGATCTGATATGTATAGAGTACTTTATTCTGGACTATATACAAAAATAGGGCAACTAATCTCCTCTTTTTCAGTGTTACCGCAGTTGCCTCTATTCAAGCATTTTTTTCATTTTCATAGGCACCAGCGGTTCGCCCGTTACACTCTGTGAATGACTGTCTGTCATCTCCTGCTCCTTCAGTGATTTCTAGTACCATTTGGCGGTACCTTCTGGAATTCGCCGGCCTCCAACCGCGCTACACCGATTTGTTTCCTCCTTGATCCAACAAGTTCAGGTTCCTGTAGGCGAGTTAATCGACGAGTTATCTGTTGATGCCTGCGACAGCCGGTTGTAGTTCTTCCTCAAAGTAGTGGTCATTTGTCTTTGGCTGGCGTTTTGTCGGTGTCCTTCGATGGAGCGTTGGTTTTCACCTGATTTCCTTCTTTTTACTCCACTTCTTGCTCTTCTTATTCAATTTAGATGTCTACACGTAAAACGACAAAAAAGGAATAGAATTCATCTAAATGACTTGAAAACTAAGCTAAAGTTCATGGCCCTCTCAGAGTAGTCAACCTTGCACCCTCAGACCCTTTCGCTATCCAGCCTGGGCTGCTCTTTCACTTTGCGCACAGCTGGAGTCCACTACTCCAAAGTGGCCATGTAGTTGGCATAGAACTCCCTAACCAATTAGCACTGCAACTGTCAAGGTTTCTTTCCACCCACTCAAATCTATAGAAATAAAATAGCTGCTTCATATCCTCGACTTATTTAAGCCATTGCTAGACTCCTGAGGCAAAAGGAATGTTTACAAATCTAAAGTTAAGATCCGATATGTACAAAGTACTTTATTCCAGACTATATACAAAAATAGGGCAACTAATCTCCTCTTTTTCAGTGTTAGATGCAATTGCCTCTATTCAAGCATTTTTTCACTTGCATAGGCACCAGCTATTCACCCGTTACACTCTATGAATGACTATCTGTCATCTCCTGCTCCTTCAATTATTTCTTATCATTCGTCGGTACCTTCTATGATTCACCGTCCTCCAACTGCGCTACACCAGTTTCTTTCTTCCTTGATCCAACAAGTTCAGGTGCCTGTAGGCAAGTTAATCGACGAGTTGTCAGTTGATTCCTGCGACCGCCGGTTGCAGTTGTTCCTCAAAGTAATGGTCATTTGTGTTTGGCTGGCATTTTTTCGGTGTCCTTCGATGGAGGGCCAATTTTCACCTGATTTCCTTCTTTTTACTCCACTTCTTGCTCTTTTTCTTCAACTGAAATGTATACTGCTCGGACCAAACTACACGCAAGTGCACNAAACTACACGCAAGTGCACGTGGTCGTACAAGTAGTAAAGTGGCTTTATTTCAAGCCAAGTATCGATCCCACAGGGACTGAATTACGGTGGTAATTATCCGAATTGTTAGTGAACGATATCGCTATGAAGGTAGACAACCACACAAATAATTTTTTATGAGTCAATATTACTAGTTAATAAGATCCTAAGTAAGGATTGCAAATTAAAGTCTGAACAATAGCAATGAACAAGCTGAGGTTAAGGCAAATATGCAGGGATGTAATTGATTAATTAGAATCATCCAATCTTCTCTACGGTTGTTAGTCAGGAATTGATAACCTAAGGATTGGATCTTTCGACTCCTATCCAATTAAAGAATCATGAGACTTACATTACACATTTCTGTGATGCAAAAACCCTATGCTCTATCCATACATAACAAATTCCATAAATGACTAATATGACATTACAAATATATTTCTATTCTGAACATAAATCTCCTCTCAATTTTCTCAACTAAGAAAAGATCATATTCCACCAATTTACATCTATCCAATTAATTTCCCTTTCAGAATCAAAATTGGACTTCTAAGATATACATTAACATTGGCTAAAAATTAACGTAGTAAAAACAAGAATTGATAGAACAACCATTATAGAGAAGATGAAAACTAAAATAATTAGTAATTACATTCCTCTACAATTATCCTTAACCTCAGCAAG